>JAJPUD010014134.1:0-41621 GCA_023553655.1 Myrmecobius fasciatus
CACTGACCCTCCTTGTGGGAAGGTAGGAGGGAGGGGAGAAAAGGAAAGGGATAAACTAATAGAAGGATTAGGGGAAAGGTATAAAGGGGAGGGAGGGACTCTAAAGGGAGGAGGATTATTGGTGGGAGGTGGTCTTCAAGAGCAAAGTACTGGGGAGGGGGGAAGGGAGAGAGGGGAAAGGGAAGAGAAAATCATAACTCTGGGTAAATAAGATGGCAGGGAATACAGATATAGTTATTTTAACTGTGAATGTGAACGGGATGAACTCTCCCATAAAACGGAAGCGGGTAGCAGACTGGATTAAAAGCCAGAATCCTACAATATGTTGTTTACAAGAAACACATCTAAAACATAGAGATACATACAGAGTGAAGGTAAAGGGTTGGAGCAGAATCTTCTATGCTTCAGGTGAACAAAGAAAGGCAGGGGTAGTAATCCTTATCTCGGATCAAGTAAAAACAAAAATAGATCTAATTAAAAGAGATAAGGAAGGAAACTACATTTTACTAAAGGGTTCCATAGACAATGAAGCAGTATCAATACTTAACATATATGCACCAAGTGGTATAGCATCCAAATTCCTAGAGGAGAAGTTAAGAGAGATGCAAGGAGAAATAGACAGTAATACTATACTAGTGGGAGATCTCAACCTTGCTCTCTCAGAATTAGATAAATCAAATTGCAAAATAAATAAGAAAGAAGTTAGGGAGGTTAACAAAAGGCTAGAAAAGTTAGGTATGATAGATCTCTGGAGGAAATTGAATGGTGATAGAAGGGAGTATACTTTTTTCTCAGGGGTTCATGGAACTTATACAAAAATTGATCATGTGTTAGGGCATAAAAACCTCAAAATCAATTGCAGAAAAGCAGAAATAGTAAATGCATCCTTCTCAGATCATGATGCAATAAAACTCACATGTAATATAAGGCCAGGAGAAAATAGGCCACAAGTTATTTGGAAATTAAATAATCTAATCCTGAAGAACGAATGGGTGAAAGAGCAAATTATAGACACAATCGAAAATTTCATCCAGGAGAATGACAACAATGAGACAACATACCAAAATTTGTGGGACTCGGCTAAAGCGGTTATAAGGGGTAATTTTATATCTCTAGATGCTTACTTGCGTAAAACAGAGAAGGAGAAGATTAATGAACTGGGCTTACAATTAAAAAAGCTAGAAAAAGACCAAATTACAAACCCTCAATTAAATACCAAATTGGAAATTCTGAAAATTAAAGGGGAGATCAATAAAATTGAAAATAAGAAAACTATTGAATTAATAAATAAAAGTAAGAGTTGGTTTTATGAAAAAACCAACAAAATAGATAAGCCTTTAGTTAATTTGATTAGAAAAAGAAAAGAGGAAAATCAAATTATTAGTCTCAAAAATGATAAGGGAGAACTTTCCTCCAATGAAGAGGAAATTAGAGTAATAATTAGGAGTTTCTTTGCCCAACTTTATGCCAATAAATTTGAGAATGTAAATGAAATGGAGGAGAAAAAAAAAAAAAAAAAAAAACCCAGATTAACAGAAGAGGAAATAAATTATTTAAATAGCCCTATTTCAGAAAAAGAAATAGAACAAGCTATTAATCAACTCCCTAAGAAAAAATCTCCAGGACCAGATGGATTTACATGTGAATTTTACCAAACATTCAAGGAACAATTAATCCCAATACTATATAAACTATTCGAAAAAATAGGGAAAGAAGGTGTACTACCAAATTCCTTCTATGACACAGATATGGTGCTGATAGCTAAACCAGGTAGGGAGAAAACTGAGAAAGAAAACTATAGACCCATTTCCCTAATGAATATTGATGCAAAAATTTTAAATAAGATTTTAGCAACAAGATTACAGAAAGTCATCCCCAGGATAATACATCATGACCAAGTAGGATTTATACCAGGAATGCAGGGCTGGTTCAATATTAGGAAAACTATTAGCATAATCAATTATATTAATAACCAAATTAATAAAAATCATATGATTATCTCCATAGATGCAGAAAAAGCCTTTGATAAAATCCAACACCCATTCCTATTAAAAACACTGGAGAGTATAGGAATAAATGGGCTTTTCCTTAAAATGATAAGTAGTATCTACTTAAAACCTTCAGCAAGCATCATATGTAATGGAGTCAAACTAGAACCATTCCCAATAAGATCAGGAGTGAAACAAGGCTGCCCACTGTCACCATTACTATTTAATATTGTATTAGAAATGTTAGCTTTAGCAATAAGAGAAGAAAAAGAGATAAAAGGAATCAGAGTAGGTAGTGAAGAAACCAAATTATCACTCTTTGCAGATGACATGATGGTATACTTAGAGAATCCTAGAGACTCAACTAAAAAACTACTAGAAACAATTCACACCTTTAGCAAAGTGGCAGGTTACAAAATAAATCCACATAAATCATCAGCATTTTTATATATTACCAATGAAGTTCAGCAGAAGAGATAGAAAAAGAAATTCCATTCAAAATAACTGTTGATAGTATAAAATATTTGGGAATTTATCTGCCAAGGGAAAGTCAGGAGCTATATGAACTAAACTACAAAACACTTTCCACACAAATCAAATCAGACCTAGTCAATTGGAAAAACTTAAAATGCTCATGGGTAGGCTGAGCGAATATAATAAAAATGACAATACTACCCAAACTAATTTACTTATTTAGTGCCATACCAATCAAACTCCCAAGAAATTATCTTACAGATCTAGAAAAAATAGTAGCAAAGTTCATTTGGAAAAACAAAAGGTCTAGAATTTCAAGGGGATTAATGAAAAAAAAGGCTGAAGATAGTGGACTTGCTGTACCAGATCTAAAACTATATTATAAAGCAGCGATCATCAAAACCATTTGGTACTGGCTAAGAAATAGAGTAGTCGATCAATGGAATAGGATAGAATCACAAGACAAACTAGGCAATAACTATAGCAATTTGGTTTTTGATAAACCCAAAGACCCCAGCTTTTAGGATAAGTATTCACTATTTGACAAAAACTGCTGGGAAAACTGGAAACTAGTGTGGAAGAAATTAGGGCTTGACCCACATCTAACACCACATACCAAGATAAGATCTAAATGGGTTCATGATCTGGATATAAAGAGTGATTTTGTAAACAAGTTAGAGGAACATAATATAGTTTACCTCTCAGACCTGTGGAGATGGAATAAATTTATGTCCAAAGAAGAACTGGAACTTTTAATTGAAAACCAGATAGATAACTTTGACTATATTAAGTTAAAAAGTTTTTGTACAAACAAAATCAATGCAGACAAGATTAGGAGGGAAGCAATAAATTGGGAAATCATCTTTACATTTAAGGGTTCTGATAAAGGTCTCATCTCTAAAATATATAGAGAATTGTCTCATATTTATAAAAATTCAAGCCATTCTCCAATCAATAAATGGTCAAAGGATATGAACAGACAATTTTCAGAGGATGAAATTAAAACTATTTATAGTCATATGAAAAGGTGCTCCAAATCACTATTGATCAGAGAAATGCAAATCAAGACAACCCTGAGATACCACTTCACACCTGTCAGATTGGCTAAAATGACAGGAAAAGTTAATGATGAATGTTGAAGGGGATGTGGGAGGGCTGGGACACTGATGCATTGTTGGTGGAGCTGTGAACGGATACAGCCATTCTGGAGAACAATTTGGAGCTATGCTCAAAAAGTTATCAAACTGTGCATACCCTTTGACCCAGCAGCATTTCTATTGGGCTTATATCCCAAAGAAATCATAAAGGAAGGAAAAGGCCCCACATGTGCAAGAATGTTTGTGGCAGCCCTTTTTGTAGTGACTAGAAACTGGAAATTGAATAGATGCCCTTCAATTGGAGAATGGCTGAATAAATTATGGTATATGAATGTTATGGAATATTATTGTTCTGTAAGAAATGACCAGCAAGATGATTTCAGAGAGGCCTGGAGAGACTTACATGAACTGATGCTGAGTCAAATGAGCAGAACCAGGAGATCATTATACACGGCAACAACAGTACTATATGACGATCAATTCTGATGGACATGGCTCTCTTCAACAATAAAATGTTTCAAACCACCTCCAATTGTTTACTGAAGAAAGCCATATACACTCAGAGAGAGGGATGCGAAATGTGGACCACAACATAACATTCTCATACTCCTTGATTGATGTTTGCTTACATTGTGTTTCCTTTATCTGATATATCGTTTGTGTAGATAAGATTTTTCTTGCACACCAATGATAAGTTTGGAAATATGTATACATATATTCGATTTGCCAATATTTTAACATAATTAACATGTAGTGGATATCCTGCCATCTAGGGGAGGGGTGGGGAGTTGGGGGGAAAAATTTGTAACGGAAAGCTATGTAAGGGTTATTGTTGAAGAATTACCCACACATATGTTATGCAAATAAAATAAAAATTAAAAAAAAAAGTTTGCTAAAGACCCAACTGATAAATGATCAAAAGATATGATCTGTGTTTGGTCAAAGGACTATAAATCCATGCATATCCTTTGACCTAATAATACCCACTACTAAACATGAAATACCAAAAGATTAAAAAAAAAGAAAAGGACCTATATGTATAAAAATAATTGTAACTGCTCTCTTCTCAGGGCAAAAAAAATTAGAAATTGAGGGATGCCCATCAATTGGGGAATGGCTGAATAAATTGTGGCATGTGCTTGTCATGAAATATTATTATTGTAAAGTAATTTTTGTAAGGTAAGTAAAAGCATACTGCTTTCAGAAAAAAAAAAACCTCAAAAGTCATCCATGAACACAAGCAAAATGAAATAAACTGTATACAAAGTAATAGCAATGTTTTGGGATGATCACCTGCAAATGACTTTGCTATTCTCAACAGTACAATAATCCACAACTACTCTGAAGGATTTATGATGAAAAATCCTATCCATACATAGAGAAGAAACTGATTGTGTCTCAATACAGATTGAAGCATTTTAAAAAAGAGTTTGCTATAAAGGCAAGAAATTCAGAAAATTACCACTCAAGGTCCCCAAAATGCAATGATTCAGGTTATATTGCAAAGTAAATTCCAATCATTTTACCTCATGAGGAAGATGGTCTTTTCAATATTTATCAGAATACACTTTTTCATATGCCTCTTTATTTCCCTTCCCAAATGGCTAATGATCTATAACAAGTTCTTTAATCTTTTTTCCCCATATACATCTTCATATGACTTCACTCTAGGGTTCTAGGGTGCAAACTACTTTCACTAAAAAGGGGGCCTTGAAAGAAGTTCCATGTCTTTTCTACTTAGAAGTGATCAAAGAGAACTCTTAGTTCTAGAGTAAAGATGCTCTTTTAGCATACTCTTATAGCAATGCACTTTCTCCATCCAGCTAATGATTGCCTAGAGTGTAGAAGTTCACAGATCAGGTAATTAAATAATCTTTAAACTGAGTGATAACAATTCAGTATCAACAACTTTGAGCAATTAATGAATGCCTTTATGAGAATGGGAATAAATTAGTTATGGAAATTAACTAAGAAGAACTTGTGCAAATATTCTGATTTATTTTGGGATAAGGCAAATCAGTGTTCTAAAAAGGATTTTGTGCCTTGTTAGCAACTATAAAGGTATCTGAGTAGATCTTTTTTTCTGGATTCATCTTCCAGAAAATCATTATAGTCGAGGCCATAATTATTAATTTTGGTACCTGGGTAGCAATATTTTGGGGGTAAGTAGCACAAAAGTGACCTTAAATGACTGTTAGCATGTGTTATAAAACAAATACAGGAAATAAGATAAATTCACATGAGAAAAGAGAAGTGCTACAGTAAATATGCTTAGTGTCTTCTAAATTTTGTTGTCTTGAAGCAAAGCCCCAGTCACTCTGTTCTAGTTATGACTTTGATTAGTCATAAAACTTGTATACTCATACTTTCATACTCAACATTTTGTTTTTATTTAAGCATTTACTGAAAAACAAGTAACTCATTAAAATGAATGGTCTCTCAAAGGCTTCTCAAAGCCTCTTTATGCAAAAGAAAAAATTGCATTAAAATGGAAAACCCTCTTTCTTTTGGAGAGCCAAAAATGGGATCATGTATGGTTATACTGGTGCTTTTAAGCCCACCTGCTGTATTTCAGTGACAAGTTTTGCAACTGCCCAGAGATTTTCAAGGAGGAGGTTATCCTGACAGTAAAAACAGAGTGGGGAAAATTCATCTTCATTGTTATTTTGGGATGATTCCATGTCTGGACAAATCTCTCAACCAAAATTAACATTTCTGAAAAAGTGACAAAATCATCTTTCCTCCCATATATGAATTGCCTTCAGATCAAAAATCTGGAAGTATCAGATCTTTATATGAAGTTGGCAGTCTTGGTATCATATGCTTCATAGCTATGAGGTAAAAGGGGTTAGAGGAAGGCCCACTCAGAAAGGAATTCTCTTAAAGTTAGTGGATTTCAGATATATCAATACAAAGAACAGGGGCAAACTCTGATGAATATTTCACATGTGAATGTTAAAGGAAAAGAAAAGGAAAGTGAAGGTTCTTTGTCAGAAGATTTAGGAATGTCATAGTTAGAGGGTATACTAGGAAAGGGTTTGGGGAGCATTAAAGAAGTAGATGTGGCCTGAAAAAGCATATAGAATCACTTATTACTTTAACAGAACCATTCATGACCCCAAGGCAGCATTCTCACATACAAAAAGCTGATATATCATATTTGTACTAAAAATCTTAGAGTTAGAAAGAAAAGGTGACTTAGTCTGGACCATAATGATAAAGGGCACTTCCCTGATTTTGCTAACAAATGAAATATACTCCCCACTTTGAGGTGAAAACATCTAATAAAGGAGACTCTATTAGCTCTTTTATGTAAAAACAGACGAATTTTTACTTGACCCATGACAACAGGTCTAAGAACAATGAGAAGTCACAGATAAGAATACTTAAGTTTGATATTAAGGCAAACTGTTTATCAATTTATTGTTATTGTTTTTCAGCCATATCCAATTCTTCATAATCCCATTCGGGATTTTCTTGGCAGATATTACAGTGGTTTGCCATTTCCTTTTCCAGATTATTTTAAAGTGGGGAACTGAGGCAAACAGGAGAAAGTGACTTGTCCAGAGTCATATAGCTACTAAGTGTCTGAGGTCAGATTTGAAATCAGGAAACTGAAGTTCCTAACCTGAAACTATTCACTGAACCACCTAATTGTCCCTCTGATGAACTGGGGCTGCTCAAAAGTGGAATGGAAAGGATTTCCTCATCACTGGGATCCTTGAGGTGAATACGGATGACCATCAGTTGGTATGTAGAAGTTTCCTGTTCAGATGGCTTGTGCTAGATGATTTATTCGGGACCTTCTAATTCTGAGTTTATGTGATTCTGTCCTACATCCCATGGGTCAATTCATTCAACTATTGAGTGGGGATGTAGAGGGACAAAATGTGAGAGAGGGCACAACTATATAATATTAATAGTCCAAAAGAATTAGACATTCTGCATGGGCAATACAAAGGTTTCACTTACTTTACTTCAATATATCAAAGATCTTGGACTTTATCACTGACAATACTCTATCCATCTGTGTAGATTGCAGTTCATCTATGCCTAATTGGATAGTTAGACCATGGTTAGAGTTTAATATAACCCATATTTTATAGATTGGAGAATGAGGCCCAGATTGATTGTAACTAGCTGAGATCACACTTTACTGGAATAATGCATTTAAACCCAACTCTGACTGAAAAAATAAATGTTCTTTTCCCATTGCTCTATGCTGCTTCCTGTGAAATGTTGTTATTCAGTTATGTCAGTCATGCCTTATTCTTTGTGACTCAATTTGGGATTTTTTTTGCTGAGACAATTGGTAATAAGTGACTTGCACAAGGTCCAACAGCTAGGAAGTGTTAAGCGTCTGAGAGCAGATTTGAACTCAGGTCCTTCTGACTTCAAGGCTGGTGCTCTACCCACTATGCTACCTAGCTGCTCCCCCAATTTGGGGTTTTCTTGGCAAAGATATTGGAGTACCATTTTATTCTCCAGTTCATTTTACAGATAAGGAAACTGAGATAAACAAGATTAAGTAACTTGTTCAATGTCACACAGTTAATTGGTTTATGAGGCCAGATTTGAATAAGGTCTACAGTGGATAGAGCACCTGGCTTGCAGTAAGGAAAACAATTTATATAAGGACAATAACACTGGAAAGAAAAACAACTTTGAAAAGCTTAAATACTTCATCAAAACAATGAACTACCATACCTCTCCAGAGAACCCATGATGAGATACTGTTAACCAAAAAAAAAAAAAGTGATGTACATGAGGTACAGCAATATTCATTTTTGGATATGGTAAATGTATAGACTCATTTTGCTTAACTATGTTTATTTGCTACCAGAGTTCAATTTATTTAATGGCTCTAGAATTTAATTAAGCAGATTTTACAATTTTATTTTTTCAGATCAAGTAAAAGCTCTAATATTTATCTCTTCAGCCTGTGTAGAAATACATTCGGTTCCTTTTCAAGATAGTTTGGGTGGAAGAGAATCATTCAGTTCTCCTGCAGACTAAGGAGTTGAATGATATCTGAAGGAACTAATGGTATGTCTCCACAGGTATTTTCAGGTGAAAGACAAGGAACTAATGAAAAAAGAAATGTTGATGATTTGATGATTCTCTCATGGGGCTAGCATGTTTTCTTTCTGGGGCAGATACATATACAATATGCGACAGAGAACATGATGATCATAGCCTTCACTTTTAAAAGGGTTGAGATAGATAAATAGTGATAGATAAAATAATAATTAGAATAGCATAAGTGGGAGGAGTTTACTCTAGGAGTCTATCTGAAAGCACTCATTTTTCCAGGAAAAAAATTCATTCCACCCTAGGGCCAAAAGTAGAACAGAAAGTACATGGGATTTGTATATTTTTTAATTTGTTGAAAAAGAGCTACAAGCCAAACTTTAACCAAGTAAACACTTCATCCATGTTAAGTTCCTGATTTTAAGTCTCCAGTTCCAGTGGAATAAATCCATTCATCTTAAGTTTAATTGAAATTAGAACTACACATGTCCTCAGAAATCATCTTGTTCCACCCTAATTCATTTTTATCATTTTACAGATGAGTATACTGAAACCTGAAGCAGTATAGTGACCTGCCTAGTACCATATAGAAGGGAGGAGAGTTTCAAACCCAGGGCTTCTACTTCCAAATGCTGGACTTTCCTACTCCATTTTTCATTATATTTCACCACCCCGCAATAAGAAAAGATCTGAAAACAAATTTCAGAAGAAGCCACTATTATGAATAGAGAGAATTCTATGTACAGCAAGGAAAAGAAATTGGCACTTGAGGCTCCCCCTTCATCTGTATCCTGTTAGCACTTTTGCTACCCAAGCTAAGTTACCTAGCTTAATCACTGAGATCAAACTGAGACCTGTTAAAGACCTCAGTTTAAAAAGGCCCAAATTTTCCACTGTATTCGGAGCCAACTCCAGTCATCCTGATCTATATCTTGCCACCGGACCTACAAGGCTCCAGAGGAAAAAGTAATGCTGACTTTGCACAACCCACCCTGGCTTAAATCCAATTCATTTGCATGTCATGCATGGCATCACCTCTCTGATATTATTGCCCACTTCAAGAATGAAGAATAAACAACCCCCTCTGTGAGAAGGAGTAGGAGCTGCCCACTGGGGACCCAAATGGAAGTGGTCAGTTAAACAACAGAGCTCCTTTTTTCCTTTCTTTTATTTTTTCTTTCCTTTCCCTTCCCTCTGTTCACAGATAGTATCATACTCTTACCTGCAGATGCTCTGCCCAAAGAAATGTAAATTTTGATTGCTGAAACCTTGCAAGATATTGAGAGATTTAGGGCTATATTTTTTTGACTTTATTTTTTCCAAATATGCAGATAGCTTTCAACATTCACTTTTGCAAAAAAAAAAAAAGAAAGAAAAAAGGCTATATTTTTCTTAATGACCATGCCTTAAAACCAAAGGCCAAACCCTTAGAATCCTCTGACTCTAATTGCTTCAACAATAGGTTCCAGGCCAGATCCCACTTGGGATCTTCCCCTCCCAGACTGATTTTTTTTGACTAGGTAGAAGAAGTCATTCTTTGCTTCATTTCTTACCTAGCCTTAATCAATGAGACTTGTTAAAGACCTCAACTTAAAAAGGCCAAGTCTCCCAGTACATCCAGAGCTATCTTCAGTCTGTATCTAGTCACTAGACCCAGATGACTCCAGAGGAGAAAGTGGGGCTGGTGACTTTGCACAGCCCTCCCTCATTTAAATCCAATTTACTTACATGTCATGGTATGACTTCCTCAATGTCATGATCCTCTTCAACAATGAAGGACAAACAATAACAATAATCCCAGATGGATAAGCAACAACATTGATAGCTAAGGGAAGACAAGTATGGAATACTAATATTCCACTGGACTTTCATGCCATTTAGAGTCAAATATTGCCAATCAGCTAACCAAGCAGTAGTGGAAAGGAATTTCACTCTACTGACTAGCATTATAGCTAGTAAAAGTAACTTCACAAAATCACTGCACAACTCTACACTACAATTCCTTTGTACTTATTTTCAGTGGTAGCTATGTGTCCTAGATTCCAACTCTTGAAATTAGAAGGATTTTTTTTTCCAACTTGGCAAGAAAAGGACTAGAAAGGACAGCATTGATCCATATAAAGTAATGGGGAGCCTGGTTACAAAACACAAAATGAGACAATGGAATTAGCTTTGCTCAAAAAAAAAAAGAAAGAAAATGATATCCCAGAGCATTTTCTCACACATATTAGGAAAAGGAAAAAGACTGAGAATGCCAGAAGTTTTACTAAGACTAGAAACCTACAGGGAATATTTGAATTGTAGAATCTTTTTCCCAAGTTTGGAATCTCCTGCTTCATAGGATAATAGATTTAGAATAAGAAAAAAGGAACCTTACAGACTATCTAATCTATTTTACAACTGAGAAAACTGAGTCCCAGAGAAGGGAAACAACTAATCACATAGGCTGTAAGTGGCAGAAGCTGAATTCAGACCTCAGGAGATCAACCCAATACTCCATTTGCACCAGGCTGGCTTCTTATTAGAACACAGATAAAGAGCCAGACAGAACCTCAGAAATCACATAGATCAACCTCTATATTTTATAGGTGAAGAAACTAATACCTAGGGAGATTATATTATTTTATAAATGAGGAGGTCCTGGGTAAATAGGTGGGGTTAGCAGAGAAAACTTGAAGTACTAAAATAAACTGGAAAGGGCACGGATGGGATTAGCTCAACTTTACAAGCCTACTCTCTGTGGAAGTCTTAGGTAACCCTACATAACTGCATCCAATCAGATGTCAAACTCCTGAGGTTAAATTTACCCTATAAATCTGTCTGTGGTCAATGATATCTTTGCTGAATCCCTTTGACATCCTGCCTTATGGTATCTTTCTTCTCCTTCCCCTTTCCCCCATGCCTTATAGTATCTTTCTCTTTACAGCTAACTGTTTTAGTATTAAGTTCCTCTATGAATTTAGTTTGTCAGTTAAGGGCAAACTCCCACCTCATGAAGTATTCCCTTTCTCTTGATTAATTGTGAGATCCATTAGGGAATTTGTCTTTTCCATTGTTAATTGTTAAAACCCCTTTCCTTGGTAACTATATGCTCTCCCAATACTAGTTCATATTTACCACTCCTCATGTCTATTGTACCTCTTCATTTTGTCTGTGACCTCTTCTCCTAAATTACCTTTTGCCAAGGATAAAAGCTATTGTGAATTCTTCAAACAATCAAACCCCCAACATGTTGCCAAATCCCAACACTTGGTGCTAATTGCTCTCCTCAATATCATTTAACACCTACATCAATCCCAATATTTGATGCTGAACCTCAAATTCATCATAAGTATTAAAATAACAGCACTACCATCACCACTACAACCGATACCATCATCATTGTTAACAATGACTAAAACAAAAACATTATAGGAAACAAGGATATAATGTTTTAAAGCTTGCAAAGTGCTTTCTGTAATATTTAATTTTATCTTTTTATCCACACAATAATTTTTGAAAATTATTATTAAATATTATTATTAAACTTAGTTTAATTTAATTTTAAAAATAAATATTATTATTAAATAGGTGCTATTATTATCCTCATTTTCCAAATGAGGAAATTGAAGGGTACAGTGTGATTTGATCAGGGTCAAATGTTAGAAAGTATTTGAGGCAGAGTTGAAATTTATTGTCTTCCGATTTCATGCCTAATTTCCCCAACTACTGTATCACCTAGCAAAACTGGGATTCAAACACAAATCCCCTGATTCTAAAACCAATTATCTTTCCATTAATTTATGAAAGTATGTAATTGCTTTACATCCCAGTCACTTTCTAGTAAAACACTCAGCAGCATAAGCCAATCTTGAAGTGAGGAAGACCAAATTTCATATCCTGTACTACTATATACTTGTATGAAATATGCTCAAAACACCTTCTCATGGAAGTAACTTTCCAGGGCTATAAATTGCAGATGAGTTGTCAATGAGTATCAGTAGAAGGATTTTCTGTGATAGAAATTTCATTGTTACTCTTGTTCATTCAATCAATGGACAATAATATATTAATGAAGTTTCCCAAGGAGTTACATGGAGTTTTCTTCATTTAAAAAAAAAAAAACTGGAGTGGTTTGTTATTTTAATCTTCAATGGATTAAGGCAAACAGAGATTTAGTGACTTGCCTGGAGTCATAGAACTAATGGCTGAACCAGATTTGAACTCAAGTTTTCCTGATTCCAGAGCTAGGAGCTCTATCTACTATGCCACCTAGCTGCCACTAGAAATTCTCCACACTGTGCCAATAAATTTATTTATCACCATCATCAGATACTATGATCTCAATTGACAGAGAACTTAATATTCCATATCCATAGTCCCTCAGTTCAATCCCAAGAAGATGATAATGTGTTTCAATATCAGACATCTAGATCTAATATTACTCATTCCCTGTTTTCCTTTTATTATTCTGCATTAGATTAAACAAGTCTTGCCATATTTACATTCCTCGTATTCATCTTTCTTTCCTGCCACAATATTTTATTTCATTTTTAATCCCAAAATTTGTTATCTAGATTGACATACTTTGTTTCTGTCTTTTATTAACATAAAAAATGCCATAAATATTATGGTATGTGTAGGATCTTTCTTTCTGTCACTGAAAATTATTGCCAGAAGTTGCTTAGTACTGTTTCTGATAATTTCTTTAATGCCTCACTGTCTGCTTTAAATATACTATTTTATTTAAACCTCACAAAAATACTGTAAGGCTGGAACAAAAGTATTATTATCAGCCCTTTAGTACTAAGGAAAGTAATTCCCAAGATCACACCTCTAGTAAGTGACAATCAGAATTCCCATTTCAGATCTTTTCAGTTCCAAGCTAGTGTACTTTCTTTACACCACACTGTTACTCTAAGGAAAATTCATGTAATGATGGGAACAAGTATCAATAAGTATTATTTGGTCAATGGAATTTAAATAAACTGAACTGGAAACTACAACAGAGAGGCTTTGAATTATGCTTTGTGGCTTAATGGAAAAAACATTGGATATGCATCCAGGAGATCTAGGTATAAATTTTGTTAATTACTGTCTGTATATTTCCAAAATAATCATTTAATTTATTTTTTCTAGTCCTTAAAATGAATATTATGGTACTCTCTCCATTAATGGTATATAAAATTTGAGGAAAATGTATGTTTATTAAAGAAATAGTCTGCCAGGAATCTTATTATGCCTTTGCTTTCTACTAATTATTTCCTCTGACTAACTAAAGTAAAGGCATCAGTGAAGGCTCATGAGCTACTTTTCTGAATAGATGGAGAGACCCATGTGATACCTTCAACTTAGAGGAGCTTTTCTGGGGGCTGCATATATATATACATATGTGTGTGTGTGTGTGTGTGTGTGTGTGTGTGGCAAATACTGTTTCAATATTTTATATATTCCAGAATTCAACATGATATAAGATGTTTAATAGGATTATAGAATCTTAGATGGTTATAGAATCAAGATGCTAAATAAACAATTGCTGATTAGAATTAATAAGAGCATAGTAGATTCCTTTTTCTAGGAATTGTTTTTAAAGTTATGCTTGAAATTAGGAGATAAGACAACATGGTCTCTTTCATTCCCTTTCATTTTGATGTTTCTGTAGATCTGCCATTTTATAAACATTATATTTAATCTCACTCATTTTACTTTCTGAAGATTTCACCAAAAGAGCTTCAAGGAAAGCATAATACTATAGAAACAGAAAATTAGTTTGCTATTAAGCTCCACCCTAATGACCCTCTTCATTCCGAATAGTCCTTAAGAATACATATACTAAAAAAGAAAAGATTGAAGTAATTTTCTTAGCAATCGCTCCAACAGCCCTAGTCTTAAACTTAAGTCTTGGCAGGCTAATACAGAGAGGGAAACAGGTCTTAATCAGGGCATTCAAAGAATCATGGGACCAAAACCTGGAAAAGTCTTTGGTAAATGACAGGGAGATCCATCTAATAATTTTCCCAGTAATTCAATATACTAACTGACCTCCAATTTCTCTCTCAAAAGTAAAATTACCTCCAATTACTGTGCCCACCGACTCTCTTCCGATAGTAAACAAAAATGACCCAAAAGTAGAAAGATGAAAAGCTGCAATTTAAAGACAGATAAGACTTGAGGCTACTTATCCCAATACTTGATTTCATTACTATTCCTTATTACCTTGCTGCAGCCCTTTTCAGGTTCATCCTCTCCTTTTCTTAAATCTTGAACTCCCCTCAAATGAAATTTAATGCTTTCCTGGAAATTTTAGAAACCACAGATGACCTTTAGGAAGTTATAGGACAGAAAAGAAAATGAGGTCAGTTCACAATTACCTCATACCAAACATAATTTCATAATTACTAGGGAGAAAAATAAAATACTTTCATCATTCTTTGAAGGCTCAATAATAGAATGCCTATAAACTAAAAATGATCATTTTGAAAATTAAATACATGCTATTCATAAAAGCATAGTTTATACCTTTCCTAGCCATCCCTAAGAACAATATCATGTTCATGTAGTTTTGGGATCATTACTGAGCCTAAAGAAATTATTTTATTTACTTCATAAAGTATCTCCCAAATATGTTACTCCTTCTTTGATCCCACTGTTATCCTTGTTTAAACTGTTGTCACTTTTCTTTTCTAGATTATAATTTCTTCCTAACTGGTCACATATTCAAGTATCTCTCTCTCCCCTTCCAATCCATCCTATTTTTTTACTTCCAGATTAATTCTTTTTTCATGATTATATTTTACTCTTGACCTATATGTGAAGATTTTGCCCTCTTTCCATCCTCTCTTTGTATTACAAAAGCTCTTCTGCTTATCGGGTGTTTATTCATTTTCTTTTGTCTTGTGATATTTATTCATGGATTGGACTCATTTAAATGATTTGAATCCATATTTCCTTCTGATAGTAAGTCTTTCCTGTTTGGCTCAACTGTGCAAAAGGTCTTTCTTTCTGGGTTTTCTTCCTCCTGAGATCTCTGAAAATTTTGTTCCTCTCCACAGTCCCCCATTATATTTCTCTGTTGCTCACTTTCTAACTTCTTTCCTTTTGATAGCAATTTCTCCAGGGATTGAACTTTTAAATAGTCTCAACTTCCTTCCAAACTGGGCACTTCAGTTTTCTCTAGCCTCTGTCTCTACTAATTTATCTCTAAGGGGATAAAGTTGATACCAGCTGGAGGCTTTACTCTTTTCCTCAGATTTGGCCAACCACCAAATATACTGGTGTCCCGCCCCAATTTCCTCTGTTCCTTAACTCTCTGATTGATCATTCTTTTTTTTTTACACAGTAACAACAACATTATGTGATGATCAGCTTTGATAAATTTAGCTCTTCTTAACAATACAATGATCCAAGACAATTTCAAAATAATCATGATGAAAAATTCTATCCACATTCTGGTTGATCATTCTTGCCACATAATGAGCTGTGATGATGGCATCTCAGGCAGAAAATGTTTCCAGATTTTGATTTTCCACAGTGCAGGGACTGGAGAAGGAAGAGAATTGAGCTTTGTTCAAAACCTTTTGGTAAACTTGTGAAGTGCAGGAGATCATGATGGGGGAAGGAGGGGAAGAGAAGGAACACTGAGTGTATTAAGGATTAGGGATTAACCTTTGCTGTTAATTCATTAGGTCGTTATATCATTAATGCCCTTGGTGCTTTAGTCTGTGGAGAGAGGTGGAATTGCTTTAGTTCTTGTATGTAATTCCTATTGTTGGAGCGATTCCGAGGATCTAAGAAAATATCTAATCCTCTATTTTATTGATTACATCACCTGAAAGTATAATACCAGATTAATTTTCCTAATGCATTGTACGCAATCATGCCATCTGTCTTAATCATAAACCTTTAAAGGATTCCCACTGCCCATTAAATGAAGACCTAACTCAATTGAATTCAATAACATAGGATAAAGTTCAATTGAGCAACAAGCATTTATCATTCACCAATTGTGGCAGTCACTATGAGACGAAAGTGAAACATTTCCTTCAAAAAGCTTACATTTCATCAAGAAGACAACATGTATATATCTACGTACATAAAGAGTATATTCAAATTGAATATAAGGTAGCTCAAGAAGGCAAACTACAAAGTGGAAAGGGGAGGGTGAGACCTAAAAAAAAAAAGGATTCCTGTAGTACAGAGGTATCAAATTCCAGGTCACAACACTTCTTAGTGTGACATGAACCAGATTAAAATAAAAATTGAAAATAGTTAACAAAATAAATAAAAATTCAAGAAAACAGAGATACTGTTAATATGTGGTTTTTCTAAGTCAATATGTGCCTATATGATCCTTAAGTATGGTTTAGTGACCCTGTTTCTATTTGAGATTGACACTATGAATGAAGTAGATAGCATTAAATTGAATCTTGAAAATAGGGGGAAATGAAAGGAAGAGAGAAAAAGGGAATGGAAGAAGGATTTACTGAGTACTTTCTATGTCACAGGCACTGTGCTGTGTCTTACAAATATTATCTCATTTGATACTCACAATAATCCTCAGAGGTAGGTACTATTACTAATCCCATTTTATGAGGAAACTGAGGAAAACAAAGGTTAAGTGGCTCTCCCAGGGTTTTAAAGCTGATTTGAAACTAGATTTGAACTCAGTTCTTCCTGACTGCATGTCCAGCATTCTATCAGTGCACAACCTAACTACATGATGACTAAAATAATAACTATAACAATGCAAATAGGAAGAAAAAAGTATAAAATTGAACATTTTGATTATAATGGCCAAATAGCATGATTCAATATCCATTGAGCACAGACCTTGGAGTCTAGATAACCTGGACTCAAATGTCATCTCAGATAGTTATTAATTGTATAACTCTTGACCTGTGTGACCTTTCTGTCTTTGTTTCACATCTGCAAAATCTCATCTGTAAAAAGAAAGTTGGACTTCATAACCTCTCATTTCTGCAAACTCTAATTCTATGATTGATGATTCTATGAAGATTGCAACCAAAGAAGAGTTAAAGAAATATATCTTCTTCCATGTGTTGCAAGGGTAATATAAAATGAGTGTACAAAAATTCTTATGTTTTCAGACATAATTAATATGTTGGCTCATTTTGCTGAACTTCTTTTTCCCTTTCTGTTTTAATCTTTGTTAAACAAGATAATTCATTGAAAAAGAAAGAGAGAATATATTCAGAAATGAATGTGATGTATGAATGAACTGCAAGACAATAAAAACAAGATTTTTTAAAATTATACAACTCTAATCTATCCTTTACAATGCAATTTTATACATTTTAGGAAGTATATTGACCAACTGTATGATAGTCATAGAAGTGCAACAAGGATAGTATAGAGACAAGAGACTCTATTATACTAGCATCAGATAAAACTACATATCAACATTATATTTTATTATACTTTTATTTTGTTAAATATTTCCCATTTATATTGTAATCTGGCTCATGTCACACTAGGGAGTATTGTGGGCCTGGATTTGATACCTCTCTACTATATGAAGCCTCTTCTTCCCTCTCCCAATAGTTAGGATGATCAAACTAGAGGAAAAAATAAACACTGGGATTTGAGAGGTGAAGAAGAATGTGGATGATGGCTTTATCAGGTACCTGAAGGGAAGTTTAGTGAAAGAGACAAGATTTACTTTGGTCCTGAAGAGCAGAACTAGAGACAAGAAGTAGAAGTTTCAAAGAAACAGATTTTAAGTTATTAAAAATAAAATGGCATTAAGATTTTTGGGATACCCTGTAACAGGAAAAGTCCTATTTACTCCTACATCTGTGATTCTGTGATGTCAGTATTTTTTGTAAAGGAGTGTTTTTCCCCACTTCATATGATATAGTCACAGGATTTAGATAATGAAGTGTAAACAAGTTGTTAACACCCTCTAATCCCTTTATAATATGTGAAAGTCTTTAACTCAGAATTAAAGTGAATGACTTTATAGGATAAACAAAAAATGGATATCTCTTGGCAAAGAAGAAAATAGACATCTTTTTCAATAGCTGAATCTTAAGGACAGAGCTTCATTTTGTGGAAGTCAAGGCTTGGGGAAAGCAATGAAAGACTTCTGGAAGCAGTCTGGGAGGAAGGGATTTCTATCTCCCCCTCATCCTTGTTTTTTCTTCCTCTTCCTCCTCTTCCACTTGTCTATGTCATCTAACATTGATTTATCCAGAGGGAGACATTCCATCTACCAATTTGGAGTTTTATTAGCTAAATTTCAATATAAAATTGAAGAAGCAGAGACAAACACTTTTCACAGACAGATACAGAGATGATCACTTGAGAGAGGAAGCAACTTCAAGCTATAGTGTGATTGGAATCATAGAAGAGAGCCAGCTATGGAGAGGAGCAGACCTTGAGAGACTAGTAGAACCATCTGCCCAGCAGAAATACTACACTCAAGGGAAGATGCTTGACCACTGTACAAAGAGAAAAAGCACTTCCAGACCCTTTATTATAAGGACTTGATAATTGTTTTTGCTACATGTGTACTATGTACATTTCCCTCACTACCATTTTAGTTTAAGATTTAGTACTTCCTCGGGGATTCTATGTATTTGTGTGAGTATAGACTAGGTTTTTGGGAAGGGGATGTAGGGGATGTTTTGTAGGTACACTTTTTACTATGCATCATAATAAATGTCCTTGCAAAGAGTTAATTGTTCTAGTGACTTATTATTAAATGGGAAGTACATTGGTACAGACTAATGAGTATAATAGTTGGAATAACCGTTCTTAGAGTTACTTCTAGGATCTGGCCCATAAGTATCAGTGCGAAATGGGAGAGTACCTTCAAGTTGGGAGGAGTACAAGACTATGTTATACTATGAATTAAAGCTTTCAAAAACTATAATGGACTGCCTCAAGAACTAATGGATTTCTTATTTAGTTGTCTTCTAAAAGAAGTTGATTAATCTCTTGTTGGAAATTTCATCAAGAAGATTTCTGTCCAAGTAAGCTGCCTGGACTAGGAAAGCTCTGGTGTCCCTTCTAAGTCAGAGATTTTGTGACTCTATAAAAGGACAGAGGGAATATGTAAGGATAAAGTATATTCCAGTAAAGACTTCCCATCCAAGTTGACATTGATTAAACATTTTTTGTGTTCGCTATTTAACCAGATCCCAATTCACCTGACTATACAATCTTCTTGTCCATATCTCTCCATCTTATCCACAGTGACATTGTTATTTTATAGCATATCAGATCAAACTGTGAGTTTATTATGCTTATGGCATTCCCTCACTTGCCAGTTTGGTAACCATATCAAAAAATATAATAGTTTGTGATGATTTTTTTTCTTGGTTAATGATGCTCAGTGATATTAAATTCCTGTATATGTGTTACTAAACCAAGCCTTAACTAAAATGATCCATAATTTGTCAGAAATAAAAATCAATAATTAACACCTGAAGCCTGAGAATCTAAGCTCAAATTTTATATCACTTGAGTTCATTTAGAGAAATTTCTCTCAACAAGTACTTTTTTGGGCTCAAGTACTTATCTAGAATTTCCCCTGGGAGAGAAAAAAGAATTTGGCTTAAATCTACTTTTCCATAATAAAAGCAAAAAAGGCCCTCAACTCCGATGCTAACAAAACATCAGATATAAAAGAGGATTTGTTATAAAGCCACAGAAAATATAAAGGACTCATATCCAAGATCATAAATGGTCCATTCAATTATCTTCTCTTCCTTCTACAAAAGTACAACATTCCCAGGATTCATGCAGTGTTCTTCACTTATCACAATCTATAGAAACTGAAACATGTTAAAGATCTTAGCTTAAAAAATCCAAGGTCTTCCACTGTATCCAAGCTCATCTCCAGTCATCCTAATCTATATCTGGCCACTGGACCCAAATGGCTCTGAAGGGGAAAGTAAAACAGGTAATTTTATACAGTCATCTCTCACTCAAATCCAATTCACTTGCATGTCAAGGCATCACCTCCCTGATGTCATGGTCATCTTCAAGAACAAAGGAGAAACAATAACAATCTATAGTCACACATTAAGCATGGTGGGGTATGTCAATGTACCTGGGTGTACCTGGCCATGCTCTATGCATGTCTACGGCACTTTCCAGAAATGGAGGCCTCCAAAAAAACTTACTGAGTTATTGGAGAATAACTCAACCTGTAGCTTCAATGAGCCAACCTTTCAAGGACCTAAGCATTCTTCTGGAATTATAATCCTCTGATTACAAAAGGTACTTCTTTGAAAGGAGAAAACAGTTAAATCAATAAAAATATGACTCTCTCCTGGACCTGCACTGTCTATATAAGTTATTACTAGTGAAGGGCAAGACATTCATTCACCTGAATAAATGATTCTGTCCTTTGCTTCTTCTCAATTCCAGATCTTGTTTGGTTTGGTAAGTCTCACTCAGTCCTCTTCACATTGGCCTCCTAGAGGTAATATGTGGTTCATTGATATGCATGGTTCCCTGAAGGGGACATATTATATAGGCTTTCCTGCAAAGAACTGATCTCTGTGTGTCTGATCAAATTCTCTGTCCCACCTCCCAGATCTTGTATTCCAGACTCCTCTTGGATATCAGGTTTCTAGGATACAGAACATGTATACAAACTATGAATTAGCCATGCATCATCATCATGTTGTCAAAAAGAACAAGCAAATTTCCAACTTACTGGAAAGCTAACTTAGTCAAGAGAATTTTGCACTTTGAAAGAATATCAATATCAAAACAAAGTCCTCTTTAAAAATTATGGAAAGGAATGAGGACTGTTATGTGTTCAAGAAGAAAACATCAGCAATAGAACAATAAAATATTCATTGATAGAATGAATATACAATGCCTAACCAAATTCAGTAAGTCAAACATTTATTGTGTCAAATACTATGCTATAAGGTACAGTAAAAACAGTCCTTGCTTCCAATAAGTTCACAGTCAAATGAGGGAGAAAACATGCAAACTAGCATTTAAAAAACAAGCTTTATACAAGATAAATTTGAAATAGCAGAGGGAATAAATTAGAATTAAGGTGAATAGGAAAGACTTCTTATAGAAGATGGAATTTTAGTTAAACATTAAATGATGCCATGAAAACCAGGATGCATAGCTGACGTGGGAAAACATTCCAGACATGGAGGACAGTAAGTGAAAATGCCCATAGTTTGGAGATGGAATATCTTATTCAAAAAATAGCAAGGAAGTCAATGCAGGTTTGCAAAATACATTCCCAGAGGTATAAGAGGACTGAAAAGGTGGAGAGCATAAGGGTTATGAATGGCTTTGAATGTCAAACAGAAGGGTATTTATATGTAATGCTACAAGTGATAGGGAGCCAATGGGTTTACTAAGTGGGAAGGGGATGACATGGTCAGACTTGACTTTAAGAAAATCACCATGACAACTGAGGGGATGAAATATTGGTATAGAGAAAGACTTGTGGCAAGGAGACCAATCAGCATGTGTTAATAGTCCAATGGGATGTGATGAGGGCTTGCTCAAAAATGTTAGCAATGTCCAAGGAGAGAAAGGTTCATATGTGAGAGATGTTACAAAAGTAACATTGCTAGATTTGTCAACAGATTTCTTATGGGGGGAGGGGGTAAGAGTAGGAGTGATGAAGAACAGTGAAAGAATTGTAAAGAGTTGAGTATAAAGAGACAATTACTGACCTAGAAAATAGAAGAGGGGTGAGATAATTTAAGAATCTTGAACTATCTAAAAGCCTTGATTTAAAAGAAAGACTTTACACTTCCTGGCTGTGTGATCCTTGGCAAGTCACTTAACCCCAATTGCCTCAGCAACAACAACAAAAATTTTTTTAAAGACTTTAGACATCACATTTTTTAAAAAGATTGTAAAGGAAAATTACCCTGATTTAAGTGTACTTAATTGGTAAATTAAATAAGGGTATCTGATTAAAGAACTACAGTTACAACCCAAAATAATCCAGCAAAATTAAGGGACAAATATTTAATGAAATAGAAGAATTTCAGGTACTCCTGATGAAAAGACCAGAATTGAATAGAAAATGTGACTTTTAAACACAAGACTCAGGGAAGGCATAAAAAGATAAACATGAAAGAGAACTCATAAGGGATTCAAAAAGCTTTATATTCCTGTATGGGAAGATTATACATGTAACTACTAAGACCTTTGTAATTATTAGGACAGTTAGAAAACATCTGCATAGAAAGAGAGTGCATGGGTTGAGTCAATTATATTGGAATGAAGAGGTAAGAAAGAGGAATTTACTAGGAGGAGGAAAAAAAGAGATGAGGACTAGTGTTAAGTCCCAGCTGCTCACCTCGGCGGGGGACGTTAACTACCCACCGCTCACCTCGTCCGGGGTCAACTGGTTTCTTACCTATCTCCCAGGTTTTTGGACATCTCTGGCTCTGTTTCTCTACAGCAGGGAATTATCCCCACAGAACACCCGAGATACGAAAGGCTGGCTAACAAGTCTTTATTACGTGATGTCACAAACTGAAGTTCCCTATTACATGGCAATGCTCAATGTTACCCGGCAGCATGTTGGCAGTCTGCCAGTAGTGCCATTAGTGCTGATAGTGCCACCCTAGTCTCTGTTTACCCTCTTTTATAATCCCCTACTCCACATAATCCAGGAGGGTCCTCACCTGGTCCAGGAGGGAGGAGCTCTTCCCCCTAGTCCGTGTTTACCCACTTCACATGGTCCAGGAGGTAGGAGCCCCCTCCCTAGTTCCTGTTTACCCACTTCACATGATCCAGGAGGGAGGAGCCCCATTCACAGTATATCAGGGGTGAGGAGGCTCTTCCTCCTTACTGAGGCATACTCAATACTGTCCCCGCCCTCACAAGGGGCAGACTTCAGAATTGTCCTCAGAACTCTGCCCCTGTTATCTGCTGTCTATGGGCCCCAATGGACCTGGAAAAAATTTTCATACAAAAGAGTCACATAAAAAAAGAACTTTTACAGTGGAAAAGAAAAGGGAGGTGATAGACAACGCTTTAGTATCATTTTATTAGGATTGGCTCCAAGACAAAAGAATACACAGTTGAGTATAGAAATCTGTCTTGTCCAAAAGACAAGAAAAGGAAGGGGATGAAAGAAAAGAAGGAATGGTAAAAGGAAGGCAGATTAAGGGAGGCAGTGGTCAGAAACAAAATGGACTTTTGAGAAGGAACAGGTTAAAAAGATAGAGAGAAGAACAAACAAAAGAAAATGAGAGGGGAAATACAGAGTTAATAATCATAACTGTGAATGTGAATGGGATAAATTCACCCATAAAATGTAAGCATTTAGAAGAATGAATAAAAAACTGGAATACAACAATATGTTCTTTAAACAACACTTGTCACAGAAAGAAACACATAGTTAAAATATGGGTTTGGAGCACAATCTATTATGCTTCAGCTGAGATTTTAAATGGCAGGAATAGAAATCATGATCTCAGGAAAGCAAAAGCAAATATAGATCTAATTAAAAGAGAAAATAATTAAAACTATATTTGCTAAAAGGCACCATAGACAATAAAGTAATATCAAAAAAAATTAAAGTCAGTTGAGTCAAATTAATAAAAATAAAAAGAATTCCTTGATTGATAAATATTTAAAAGTTATGAACAAGCAGTTTTTAGAAAAAGAAATCAAACCTAAATATAGCCATTTAAAAATGTTTTAAATAACTTATACTTAGAGAAATGAAAATTAAAACAACTCTGAGATATCACCTCACACCTATGAGAAATGACAAATGATAAAAGTGATGAGGGGAATTAATGAATTGTTCATAGAGTTGTGAGTTGATACAACCATTATAAAGAACAATTTGAAACTATGGCCAAACTATGTCCTATACTACTAGTTTTATTTTCCAAAGAAATCAAAGTAGAAATAAAAGGACCTATATGTACAAAACATTTATATTCATTCTTTCTCTGGTGGAAAAGAATTGGAAATTGAGGAGATGCTTATTAATTGGAGAATTTTTTTTTAAAACAAAAGGTATAGCATATGATTGTGATAAAGTATTGTGCTATAAGAAATAATGAACAGGATAGTTTCAGAAAAAAACATGGGAAGACCTATATGAACTGATACAAAATGAAATAGACAGAACCAAGAGATCAATGTACACAGTAATAGCAATATTGTAACAATGATCACCTCTAAAAAGACTTAGGTACTTTGATCAATGCCATGATCCAAGACAATTCTAAAAGACTCAGGATTAAAAAATGTTATCCAACTCTAGAGAGAAAACTAATGAATTCTGAATGCAAATTAAATTATTATTTTTTACTTTTGTCACTTTTCTTGGGTTGCATGTTGGTGGTGGGTGGGGGTTGTGATATGGCTAATACAGAAATATGTTTTCTATGAGTTCAAATGTATAACTGATATCATGTTGCTTGCTTCTCAGTGAGTGAAGGAAGGAGAGAAAGAAGGAAGAGATTTTATTTTGAAACTAATTTTTTAAAGAATACTAAAAATAAATAAATAATTTTTTAAAAGAGTTGAAAATAACACTCAAGTTTTAAACTTGGTTGATCAGGAGAATGCTGGGCCTTCTACAGTAATAGGGAAGCTTGGAGAAGTTTTGAGGAAAGAAACATAAGAGTAGTTCAATTTTGGACATGTTGAGTGTAAGGTATCCAAAAGATATCCATTTAAGATATTCAAAAGGCAACTGGAAATGAAAAACTTAAAAACAGCACAGAGGTTAGGATGCATAATATTTGAAAATCATTAAAATAGAAATAATAATTATACCTAGGTAATGACAAGTTTTATCTAAGTTAAAAAGCATAAAAGAAGAGAAAAGTGCCCAGTAAAAGAGTCCTATGGGTATTACTTGAATGACATTCCAGAAATACTCAGTACAAATCCACAGATTCTTGTAATATCTTGAGATGTAATTAGTTCAGCCTTAGCAATGATGTTTTGAAAAGAGAAAACTGGACATGGTATCAAGAATACCTGAGCACTAATCCTACCTCAAACACTATGTGTATGGCCCTGGCAAATGTAATTAAACTCTGAATAATATTAACATTTGCCTCAAAGGGTTATTGCAAAGTTCAAGTGAATTAACATAAGGACCTCAGAACAATATATAAATACAAGTTATTTTTACTATGATTATTACATATTTTATAAACCTGGATTATTCAGTGAATTCATGTGTCCAAAATGATCTCTTTAAATTAATTTCCATTTTCCTAGCTAGTCAGAATAATTTATGTTTGTAATCAGAATTTTGTTCTTAAGTCAATTGCCCCTATAAAATTTTAGGACATAGGATCCTTTCTTTGAATTCTTGAAATCTACTCTTTCCAAATCTAGAGTATATGTCAGACAATTCCTGACTTTCTGCTCTTTATGAGCTCAAAGATGAATCACCACTTCCTTCCAGCATGATGTTGGCAATGAGTATCTGTATTGATAGAATCAAGTACAAAATAGACATTTCCATTAATTCTTTTTTAAAATTTTGACTCAGGCAAGCCAGACATATGTAAAATACTCTGATTTTAACAGAAAGAATATATTGCTAGAAGACACATGTTATACATATAGCATATGTGTGTGTATGTAATATTCCATTCTTGTAAAAATCAGATTTAGGTAAAATGTCATTGCTACGAATAAGGTATTCATTGAAATACAAGATATGTCAAGACAGTTAATGATTGAAAAGTATATAAAAATTATTTTGAATATTAATACTTTCTAGTCTTCTTTAATTATTAGTGACAACATAATTTAAAAAAAACACTTCATTCCACTAGGTTCTACACAAGCTGTTCTACCTGTACCTATTATGAATAGTTGTATCATTTGGTAGATAGAAGGCAGAGTATGAAAATAACTTATAACCTTTCATTTAACAGAGAGAGTAACATCATCTAAACCAGGTGGCACAGTGGAAAGACTACTAGATTTGAAGTCAGTATGAGTTCAATTACTGTCTCTTCGCTTTTCTACCTGTGTGATCTTGGCAAGTCTATTAACCTTTTGGGGCTTCATATTGTTCACTTACAAAATGAGAATGTTGAACTAAATGACCTTTAAGATATATTCCAGTTATAAATCATTGATTTGCAGCTTTTGAACTAAGCCATGATTGTTCTTATTCTGAAAGATACAAAGTGAACAATGAAATTTTTGGAAGTGTAGAATCTGTTAAGAGTTCACAGTGATATGAATAATGTATAAAATATCCTTTGATGAATCGGACAAACTAGGTTTCATCTTTCTTGTCCATAAACTCTTTATCCCTGAGCAGTTCAGCTTTTAGTATATTTGCTTTTATACTTCTGAAAATTATAATTCCTCTTTTTTCAAGGGTTCTTAACATAAAAATTTACTACTTGTTTTGTTTTTTTGTTTGTTTGTTTGTTTCATTTTGTCTTTTTGACTCTGGGTCTCCCTATCTCACCCAGAATGGAAGTATAATAGCCACTCACATTATCACAGAAACTTTAACAAGCTCTTTCTTTTCTGAGTTGGAACTTAGCCCTTGGTAACCAGCCTGATAAGTATGACAACTTTTGGGAGCTCAGCCTATTGGTGCCAGACATAGGGCACCTGATTAGTTCAAGTATATGCAACTCAGAACTTCCAAACTCAAGTGATCCAAAATCCCCAGCCTCCCCAGTAGCAGGCATTACAGAAATGAGCTACCCTATTTGTTGTACTTTTTTAAAAGAATGTTTATATTATATGTAAAGAACAGGTGGATATGCATCCTTCATCATTATAGGGCTGTTATGGAAGTTTAATTAGATGACTTGAAGTTCCAATTGTACAGTGATCAGAAGGGAGGTGAGCCTAGAAGAGTTTCAATAATTTACAGTTGTTCAGGAAGATCGGAGAGATGGTCAGCACAAGCAAAAAGTGAATCTGAAAAGTTATAAGGCAGAACTGTTGTGCCATAGTTCCATGTCTCAGTTTCCCTCAATTGCTCTGTTTCAGTTTCCCTTAATTGTTCTGCCTTGATAGCAAACCCCCCACTTCCTGACCATTGGGAATAATTGAGCTAGAATTCCAAAAGAGTTATAAAACCTCCAGATGGCCCATCTTGACATACCCCTTATCTTTTGGCTTCAAACTTAATGTTTCCTAGCTTCTTTCCTAGCTTTTCAGAATTTATGATCTCTGCCCCCAATCTGTCAGAATTGAATTGATAGTCCTTTCCTGGAACTCCAATCCCACCCAGTGCTCAACCCCTCCTTCTGCCCCAGGAGTTCTTTGTTCCCCTGAGCACCAGAAGCCCTATAAGAATCCTGTGACCAAACTTATTATTTGCTGGACCTACTTGAGATCCAGTCAGCTGGCTAATGTTTGCCAGTCTAAACTCTCAATGGATTGTGTGCTTTGAGACAAGAGTTCCAGCAGTCCCGATCCATAGCTATGGATTCTAAATTCTCAATTAACATCAATAAAATATTAGCTAATCCCCAATGTGTGATACTGCCTCAGTTTCTCCCTGAACATTACAGAACAACTGAAAGGAAAGGAGAAGAAAATGCAGAGATGGAAAAAGGCATGATATGTAAAGATTTGAATGACAAATTAAGAAGCTGGGTTTTAAAGGAGTTCATAATCTAATGAAACTCTTCTTGCTCAGTCACACTGAGAAAGTAAAAAATTTGAGGTAGTCATTATGGAAGTTGCAGGTAATAAGTAACTATGTGATAACATAACAATAGCAACAGTGTTTCCCTTTCCCACCAAGATCCCTTCAATCAGAATCTATTAGTTTCTCTCATCAATTTTTATTTTTGGACAATGCAGGATGGAAAGGGAAGAGAAATAATTGGCTTTTCTTGATCACCAGCAAATGATCCATAAGGCCCAGTCCCATGGTTTTTTAGGTTTGGGTACCTTTTGTCATTGTGAAACTAGAGGGGTACATGGTTCATTTGATTAAGTATTTGATTGGGAAAGGTTGAAGAGTAACATGAAGAGGGACTATCCATGTAGCATGCATAGTCAGTAAAAAGAGTGGATGGGAATTATTCAAAGTTTCAAGCACAGACCACTCCTATAGAATCAAGGAAGACACTTCTTAGGGAGCTATGCCCATTTCAAGGTTATGTTACCAATATTTGGGGAAAACAAAGTAGACGATGACACTGTTGAAAATAGGGAATCTGAATATGAAGCAAGGAGTTAGCCCTTATCCTCTGAGTCATAGTCAGCAGCTGCCAGAAGTATGGAGCAGGGAGAGACTTAAACCAGAGAGAACAATTAGAAGCCATCATATTGGTCCAGGCAAGAAGTTTCTGAAGTGAAGGTAATGGAAAAGCTGGAGAAGACTATGAGCCAAATGCCAAAATCATCAAAAAGGACAAGATTTTAGAAGTTTTAGAAGTTAGTAAATTATAGTGATGATAATTAGGAAGTGATATATCAGATGTCCTAAACCTTAAAAGAAAATAGGTACTTGGATAACAGTAGTAAAGAAAAGTTCAGTTCATGGCAATGAATAGCAAGGAGCATGTGAAATACGGGAAAAGCAATGGAAAGCATTGATAGGAGCTGTCAGAGGTATGGGATTCTACAAAGAAAAGTGGGTTTCATTTTCTAAAAGAAAACAGAAAAAAAATATGAGAAGAAACTAGGATGAAAATGACAAAGGACACAATAAAAAAGGAAAGCAAGGGATAGTAGTAACTAATATAGGTAAGCATGATGAAGTAGAGTACTGGACATGAAAGCAGAAAGACAGAAGTTCAAAATCAGCCTCAAGAACTATCAGTGTTAATCACTTAAACCAACAAATATTTAATAAATGCTTTACCTATCTCATCCTCCACTTCCACAGCTGTAAAATGAGCATAATAGCACCTTCCCAGGCTGCAGTGAGATGCAAATAAGATAAGGTATGTAAAACCTCCTGTAAAGCTTTAAAGCATTATATAAATGCAAGTACTAAAGCAATAAGAGGAACAGTAAAATAAGAACAGAAGTAGAGAAAGTAGTATTTGATAAATGTAGTTCCTGAAATTGAAATGATTTGTAGATCTATATCTTAAGATCTCTTCTAGCTCTTAAAAAACTTTATAGTTTATTATTACTGAAAATAAATGAAGAAACTGTTCATCTAATTTCATTTTCTTAGAATTCTCTCCTAATGTGAATTGAGTCAGACTTGTGGCTTTTTTTAAGGAATCCACTAGGAGAGTTTGCTTTTTCCCTAGAGATAACATCTTGGTGCACTAGAAAGAAATTGCCTTTGGCTCCTCTGGTTTCTTAATCTGAACTTAAAATTGTAATCATTACATAGTTGTATGTACTTGGATGCTCTGTCACAAACTTTTCTTCTGTTGATTCAGATTCTTGGCATTTTCTTTCTTTTTTTTTTTGCTGTCATTACCATTATTATCAACTTGATATAATCTCTTGTAAGACAGTTTTAGGAAAAGGTTATCAGACATAATTGCTGATTTCTTCCACTTCCTATTTTTCCTTTACTTTCTTTTGCCCCTCTAGTGACTGGCCAGGTTCATTCTAGCATTTCTTAGCTTCCTATTTATATAACACATTGGGCCTGGGATTCTGTATCTACCTAATTTGTCAGTTGCTTACATCTGTAGGAATCTTCAGCTATCTAAAAAGAGACAAGCCAGGCTATGAAGATCCCCATTCCCCACCCCTCCCCAATTTCTCATGAAGTGGGACATGTTGGTAAATATTTTTGGGAAAAAAGAGGATCCCAGTCGATTACTCAAAACAGTGGCATTAAATTAATTTGTTTTCTACATCATTCTTTTTGTTTTGTTTTGTTTTCATAGTCTTACCATACTCTGCATGCAAGTATAAGGTATTGTTCCTTTCCTATATTAATAGTTTGGTTGCTGAAAGGAACACTGTAAGAAAAACTGAAGAGAAAAAAAAGTTTGTAAAGAAGTGCAGCCTCTCAAAATTTCTGAGAAATATTGATTGTTTTGAGGACCAGATAGAGAACTGCATTATATTGAGAGACAGAACAATGACTGAGACAACAATAATGCAAAGCATTATGATTCATTTGTTCATTTGCAAAAGACTTTCAGAATTTCAAAGTTTTTAACTGAGAAGTTACAAATATCTTTCAGAACTCAGATGACCCCAATCATGATTCATCTCACTCTGCCTTGATTCTTATCAATTCCACATCTTTTTTCCTTCATCTGCCACATTGTCCAACTGGGAAACTTGTGTCTTGGGACCTTTTTCTACTCATCAGTGACTCTCTTCTTGAGACCATCTTGCTCTGTCACATTCTGAGAAAATGGGGGGCAAATCGCAAGTACACTTCCCCTGCTCTTCAAGATCCCTATATGATTTTACTTTCCCCATTAGAACATGTCACTTAAACAGGACTATTTTGTTTGTATTTATATCCAAAGCATGTAGCACTGTACTTGGTACATAAATGTTTTATCTTTCCATGAGGAGATTTTTTAAGGACTATTGGGTTCATACCTGCCCCTCTCCAAAAAAAGTAAATTAATTTTTTATCATAAGACAGGGATTCTTAATCTTGGGTTCACAAACCCAATCAAGATGTGTGAATAAATTTCAAGGATTCAGGGATCAGGGAATTTAGGTGTGAAAAAATTACATCTTTATTTTCACTAACCTCTAAATGAAATTTGGCATTTCCTTCAATTATAATTTAAAAAACACAACATATTCTGAGACAGGGACCATAGGCTTTACCAGACTATCAGATAGGTTCATGAAAGGAAAAAAAATACAAAAATCATTTGTTCTTAGGTAAAGATGAGTCACTGATTACCAGGAGGTTCTTATTCAAGACACCCACACCTCACACCTCCAAAGTCCATAGCCCTGCATGCTTCAGGTGGACTTTTAACAATGTCTCCACTTCTTTCCCCCATTATTTTAATTACATAATTGCGTATTTGAGGAGCATCCCAACATTCTTCATAAACCTAGTTTTGCACAGAATGAGATTCTCTAATCTCTGTTCTTTCCCAGGGAAGGAAGTTTTTGCTGGTTTATGAGTAAACTTTTCTACACAGATATACCCATAAAGGTCCCTTTTTCAAAATAATGATTCAAAATATGTTTGTGAAGGCTAATAAAGTGATACATGATTTTTCTAATGAACACTTTATTTTATTTTTATTCTAAAATTTACAAGAATCCAAATAAAACTGACATTTTGATACACATGATAGAACAGAGAGAGATATTGTGTCTGAAACTAAATTGCAAATCTCTATTAGGCTAGGTTTGACTTTTAAGTGTTTAAGTTCAAAATGCAGTTATCAAGGCCATCCTGCTTGTCTGTGATTCTTTCTGGCCTTCCTTTCTCTCAATTCCTTTTCAACTATGTCTCTGTATAACCTCTTTTCTTTCTTTTTTTTTCTGTCCTATATCTAATCCCCTGTTTTCTCACGTAGCTCTCCCATTAGAAGAACAGAAAAAAAAAGCACAAACAAAAAGATGAAACCCATACAGCAAATATGCATAATCAAGTAAAGCATATGTCCACATTGACTGTGCACAAAAATATAGGTCTTATTCTGCATCTTGAGCCCAGCATTATTTTCTTTTTTACCCTGGAAAGATTTTCTTTTCTTTTCTCAATAGTATTTAATTTTTCCAATTACATTCATAAGTTTTTCAACATTTATTTTTGAAAGATTTTGAAAGATTTCTAAGTTTTTTCTCCCTCCTTTCCTTAGTCATCTCCTACCCAAGACAACAAGCAATCCAATAAAGATTATGCATGCATAACAAAGGTTATTTCATTTTAAACTTATTTCTATATGTTGTTAAAGAAAAACAAGAACAAAAGGGAAAAACCAAAAGAAAAAAAGTAAGTGATCATGAGTAAGTCTCCATAGTTCTCTCTCTGGAAACCAATGACATTTTCCATCCTAAGTTTATCTGAATTGTCTTGTATCACTGAATTGTTGAGAAGAGTCAAGTCCATACCAGTTGATCATCACATAATATTGCTGTTATTGTATACAATGTTCTTTTGGATCTAGTTTTCACTCAGAATCAGTTCATATAAATATTTCCAAGCTTTTCTGAGATCACTCTGCTCATCATTTCTTATACAACAGTAATATTCCATTATGTTCATAGACCATAATTTATTCAGTCATTCCTCAACTGATAGGCATTCATTAGATTTCCAGTTCTTTGCCAATACAAAAATAGCTGCTATAAACATTTTTGCACATGTGGATCCCTTGGAACACAGATCCATTGTGACACTTCTGAATCAAAGGATATATAGAGTTTTATAACCCTTTGGGCCGTAGTTCCAGATTGCTTTCCAGAATTGTTAGATCACAACTCCACCAACAATTCATTAGTGTCCCCATTTTCCCACAATCTCTACAACATTTATTATTATCTTTTGCTGTCATCTTAGCCAACCTGAGAGTTGTAAGGTGATATCTTACAGTTGTTTTTATTTGCATTTTTCTAATCAATAGTGGCTTGGAACATTTTTTGTATAACTATGGCTGGCTCTAATTTCTTCATCTGAAAACTATATGTTCATATCCTTTGACCATTTATCAATTGGGGGATGATTTATATTCTTATAAATTTGACTCCATTCTTTAAAAATTTTAGGAAGAAGGACTTTATCAGATACACTTATCGGATACATCAGAAAATTGTTTCCCAGCTTTCTGCTTCCCTTCTAATTTTGGCTGCATTGGTTTTATTTGTGTAAAATCCTTTTACTTTAGTGTAATCAAAATTATCCATTTTGCATTTCATAATGTTCTCTAGGTCTTCTTTGATCATAAAGTTTCTTTCTTTTCCTAAGATTTGACAGGTAAATTATTTCTTATTCTACTAAATTGCTTATAGTATCATTCTTTATATCTCAATCATAAACTGATTTAAACATTATCTTGGTAGAGGGTACATCACTCCTTTTTTCAAGGACTTGATAGCATGCTTCATTATCACTCCTCTTTAATCATAGTTGGTCATATTGATAGATGTCCTCAAATTTTTCAAAGTTGTTTTTTTTTTACTGTTGTTATTATATAAATTATTCTCCTGTTTCTACTCTCTTTACTATACATCAGTTCCTTTAAATTTTCCAGGTTTCCCAGGAACCATCCACTTCATCATTTTCAACTGTATAATAAGGGTACAATACATTCTATATGCCATAATTATTCAGCCATTCCACAATAGATGGATACCTCTCTACTTTCCAGTTCTTTTCCACTTTTCTACTAGTTGCTATAAATATTTTTGCACATATGAGTCAATTATAAGTTTTCCCATAAAAATTTTTGTGTCAAAATGTTAGCAGGAAAGTTAATTTATTGCATTTCTACCCTCTCTTTACATTCAATTTGCAGCTGCAACTACTGGAAGACTATGATTACCTGTAGTGTTAATCTTTGCTGAACTGTAATTATAAGTCTTTAAAAAAGAACCTATCGCTTTTCCCGGCTTGTGACTAGAAGGCAGCCATGAGCAGCAAAGTCTCTCATGACACACTCTATGAAGCTGTGCAGGAAGTCCTGCATGGAAATCAGCGCAAACGCAGAAAGTTTTTGGAAACGGTGGAGCTGCAGATCAGTTTGAAGAACTATGATCCCCAAAAGGACAAACGTTTCTCTGGCATCGTCAGGCTCAAATCCACACCCCGACCTAAATTTTCTGTGTGTGTTCTGGGAGACCAGCAGAACTGTGATGAAGCCAAGGCTGTGGAAATCCCTCACATGGATATTGAGGCTCTGAAGAAGCTGAACAAGAACAAGAAATTGGTCAAGAAGCTGGGTAAAAAGTATGATGCCTTTTTCGTTTCTGAGTCCTTGATCAAGCAAATCCCACGTATCCTGGGCCCTGGTCTGAACAAAGCCGGCAAGTTTCCATCTCTCCTCACCCACAATGAGAATATGGTGGCAAAGGTCGATGAGGTTAAATCCACTATCAAGTTTCAGATGAAGAAGGTGCTGTGTCTGGCAGTGGCTGTTGGCCACGTGAAGATGACAGATGATGAGCTTGTCTACAACATCCACCTGGCTGTCAATTTCCTTGTTTCTTTGCTAAAGAAAAATTGGCAAAATGTGAGGGCATTGTATATCAAGAGTACCATGGGCAAGCCTCAGCGCCTGTATTAAATCAACATGGTGTTAATAAATGTCGGAAGCTGATAATGAAAAAAAAAATAAAAGAACCTATCAGAATTACCTAAGCAGCAGAAATTTAACAGAATTTTCCTAATGATAATTTCATTCTTCAAAAGCTAAGAATCCAAAAAGGGGAAATTATTTTCTCACTAACAAAGCATCTCTGCTTGCTGGGGCTGAAATGATGGAAACCTTGAGAGTCTGCCTTTTAAAATTGGGGATAGAGAACAAGGGAGAAGGCAGGCATACTCTGGCATGTACCCTATATCTTATGAGATCTATACAAAAGCATAGATGATTACTTATTACATTTGTATATGATACCAAGCTAGGATGGATAGCTAGCATTCTGTATAATTATCAGGATCCCAAAAAGATCTTGTCCTCTGTCCTAGTCAGACCACATTTGTGTTCTGTTATGGGCACCAAATTTAAGGAAAAATGTTGAAAAGCTATAAAACACTCAGAGAAGAGCAACCAGAATGATAAAAAGACCCTAGGTCCATTGCACCTAAAATCAATTGAAATAAGTGGTGATGTTTTGCCTCAAGAAGAAAGGGATCAGGTAGAAAATGATAACTGTTTTCAAGTATTTGAAAGGCTGTTATATGGGAAAGGGACTAGATTTGTTCAGCTTGGCCACAAAGAGAAGAAGCAGAAGCAATTTGCAAAAGTCACAAAAAGTTTAATATTAAGAAAACTAAAGATAATAAAATGAATGGGCTGCCTTAATAGCTTAAAATGAAAGGCTAGAAGAATGTCTTCTGTATACATGGTATACAGAAACAGAGGTTAGAAGAATGTCTTCTGTATACATGGTAGCAGGGACTCTTGTGGGGTGTGGGTTAGACTAAAATGACTACTACCAAGATCCTAAAGTGGAATGGCCTACCCTGGGAACAAGTGGGTTTTTCCTCACTAAAGATCCCAAATATAACTTTTAAACATGATTTTTCTTCAAACTAGTAATTCCCTGAGTTAAGCATCAAAATCAATGTGTTGTTTCCACATTAGCATCCCTACCATGTGCTTCTGCTTTGAGAACTCATTTATTCTTGGAAACCAGATATTATCCTTGTGATGGCACATTTAAGCTGAATTACAAATCAAAGTTAGAAAAAGAGGAGCACAAGCCCAAATACTCTTTTAAAGTGTTGTGCCAAAGTTCCCCTGTCTCAGTTTCCCAATTGTTCTGCCTGGTGGCAACCCCCCTTTTGGGACATTAGGACTGAGATAATTGGGGCTGCAGAGTTATGGCCACTGACATTCCAAAGAGTCATAAAATCTGATGGCTTATCTCAAATACCTAGACATACCCCTTATCTTTATGGCCCCAGAATCAGTGGTTCCTAGCTTCTTCCCAAACTTATCAGAATTTATGATCCTTCCTCCATACCACAACTTCAATCCCCCCAATGCTCTATCCCTCCTTCTGCCTTTGTTTCCTTGAGTGCCGGAGCCCTGTAAGAGTCCTTAGAGCCCCTCACTAGGGTGCTGGATACTTTGAGATCCAGACAGCTGGCTAATATGGCTACCAGTCCAAACTCTCCAGGACTGGGTGCTTTGAGACAGGAGTTCCATCCAGACCCATGATTATGGATTCCAAATCACTGTTGGATACTTTGAGATCCAGATGGCTGGATAATATGGCTGCCAGGGTAAACTCTCCACTACTATCAATAAAATATTAATAATCTCTAATCTCTAATACTGCCTCAGTTTCTCCCGAGCATTGCAAAAGAACTTCTATACCTACTATGAACTATTACAAGGTAAGATTAGTTCTGAAAACAGGTGATAATTCCTGCAGAAAACAAAAGGGGTATGTTGTGTTCAGTTCATGTGCAGGAGACTTTGAAATCAATAGAAGATGGTACTAATCAGCTTTTAAATACTGATTCAAATGTTTACTATCTAAGTGATTATGAGTAAGTGGTAAGGGGAAGGGGTGAAATAAGTATTTATATGGCACTTTCTATTTGCTACTTACTTTATTAATATTATCTCATTTAATCTTCACAACAACCTAGCAAGGCAGATGTTGTAGTCCCCCCCCCATTTTATAGCTGAGAAGACTGAGACAAACATAATTTTAAATAACTTTCTCAGGATCACATAACTAGTAGGTACCTCAGGCTACATTTGAGCTTGGGTCTTCCTGTCTCCAGGCCCAGTGCTCAATCCACAATGCCACCTAAAAGTCTGAAAGCCAGTCACTTTTCTTCCCTGAATACTCAATTTGCACATCCATGGAAATAAGGTCCTTTCAGGATCTTAGGCTCCTCACAGTACCAAGTAAAGCTTATTGAAAAGGGAGATCACCATACAGAGAGATTCTTCCCTCAAAATGCCTTTATTATACATCCATTTCTCCCTACTCCAATTCTACCTAATACTAGAAGTAAGAACATAAATAAGAGATGACAGAGAAGCTGATTTAGATCTGTTGTCAGGAAAAACTAAGACATAACTATCTCAAAATGAAATAAGTTGACCCAAGGAGTAATAGATTCCCCTTACTGAAGGTTCTCAAGCAAAGAAAAAGACCATTCCTCCCCTAGCTAAGTGAAGGAATGATGGTAATGATAAGGAAGCTTACTCTCTTTAGAGGGAAACATTATTCTCACAAATGAAACGAGTACATAATATAAAGGATATAATTAAGACTCAATTGTGCAGAAGGCTGTAAGTGCTATAGCATTCCCAAGGACAAGGGAGTTATTAAGGTCTGGAACAGAGAAGACTTGAAGTTCAAATTCAAAGAATCCCAAGGTCATCTAGTCCAAGCCATACCTGATGAAGAATTTCTACTCTACAATTCCATTAAGGTTAAATGGCATGCTCAGGATCACAGTTAGTGTGTATCCATTAGTAAGTAAGTATCAAAGATGGATTTGGACTCAAGTCTTTCTGACTTCAAATCTATTGCCCTATCCATTGTGCCTAGCTTCCTCTACATAATGGACACTATGTGCAGTAAATAACACCCCAAAATACTTTTTAATTGATCACTCATTCATTCACCAAGCACTTTTTATGCAAGGTGGTGGGCTAAGCAGAAGGGTACAAAGACAAGAGTAAAATAGCCCCTGAATTAAAGGAATGGGATTTTTACCCCAAGTTAGAATCTAAGGAAACGGAAAACATTTTTTTACAAGGCTATCAAACACCTGAAATTCCACTAGGGGATATAACATGTAAAGAGATAAATCAAAAGAAAGTTTATACAAAGGAAATATAAAGTAATTTTAGGAAGAAGGGTACAAATAACTGAGAAGTATTCAGGAAAAGCCTCATATAGAAGATTGCAATTGAAGTGAAGACTTCCTTCCGGGGGTGGAGCTATGGTGGTGGAGATCAGACAGGAGTCTCTGTAACCTCCTCTAACCTCCCCTCAAACCAACAACATATAAAGCCTCTAGACTGATTTTGAAGCAAAAAAATCCACAATATCTGGAGAACAACACAATTCTAGAAGAAGATACTCTGGAAGAACCTCAAAACAGGTCTGTTTTAATTGGGCAGGGGGGTGGTCTGCTGAACCCAGACTGCAGCGCAGGGAGACCGGGGCAGGGAGCTGGAGCAAGGAGCTGGAACAGGAGTCGGAACAGGAGTGGGAGTATTGTGCTTTTCACACACCTGGGAGTCTTCTACGGGCCTCTTGGACCAATCTGTCCTGATTGTGGGCAGGTGGTTTGGAGGGTCTGCCTTTTGAGGGGGATAGATTGTGAACCACTGAACCCCTGTGAGCATTGGACCTAGCTGCCATTACACAGCACCTTAAAGCAATAAATCAATCAACAGGACTGATCAGCACCAGAAATAATTCAATCAGCAGAACTGCCCAGTTCCTGAAATAACTCAATCAGCAGAACTGCCCCAGGGCAAATTAAAGCAGCTGTCCCACCTTTGCCCTAAAAAGACCTCACACCTTTAAAACAAATGAATAAAAAACCAAAAAGAGCAATTACCATAGACAACTTTTATGGAGAAAGGGAAGAACAGACCTCAAATCCTGAGGCCCCTAAAGGTAAAGCAACTCCAGAAAAAGCCCCAAAGAGATACATAAACTGGTCTCCATGTCACAAGGCTTTCTTTGAAGATTACATAAAAAATCTTAAAAGAGAGTTAGAAGAAACATGGGGAAACGAAATGAGATCACTGCAAAATAAAATAGAAAAAATGGAAAAAGAATGCAATGAACAAAAAAATGTAATTGGTCAATTGCAAAAGGAACTAAAAACAGTAACTGAAGAAAATAAGACATTAAAAATTAGAATAGAACAATTGGAAATGAATGACTCATAAAGACTTCAAGAATCAGTTGAACAAAAACAAAAAAATGAAAAGAGAAAAACATGAAATATCTCCTAGGAAAAACAACTGACCTGGAAAATAGATCTAGGAGAGACAATCTAAGGATTATAGGGCTTCCTGAAAGCCATGATGAAAAAAAGAACCTAGGCACTATCTTCCAGGAAATCATAAAAGAAAACTGCCCTGATATTTTAGACCCAGAAGGCAAAATACTCCTTGAAACAATCCACCGATCACCTCCTGAAAGAAACCCAAAAATTAAGTCCCCCAGAAATATCGTGGCTAAATTCCAGAACTATCATACCAAGGAAAAGATATTACGAGAAGCCAGAAAGAAACAATTTAAATATCGGGGAGCCACAATTAGGATCACACAGGACGTAGCAGCTTCTACTTTGAAGGATCGAAGGGCCTGGAATCAGATATTCCAAAGGGCAAAGGAACTTGGATTACAGCCAAGAATAAGTTACCCAGCTAGAAAGAGCATTATCTTCCAGGGAAGAAGATGGTCATTCAATGATATAGGAGAATTTCACCTATTTCTACTGAAAAGACCAGAACTGAACAAAAAATTTGATCTACAAACACAGAACACGAGAGAAACATAAAAAGGTAACAAGAAAAAAAAAACTGAGAACTATATTTATGTTATAGATACTTATAGAATGAGGGTTGATTTTATGAATCTATTATTACATTATGATTATGATATGATTACTGTGATTTTATGATTATTATGATATGGTTACTGTGATTTTATGATTATTATGATATGTTTATTGTGATTTTATGATTATTATGATATGATAAACTGAAAAAGAAATTAGAGGTAGAAAAGGGATAACACTGGAAGAAGAGGAAAAGGAGGTAAAATAAGGGAAATTACATCACATGTAGAGGCAAAGAAAACCTATAATGATTGAGGGGAGAAAAGGGAGGGGAATGAGAATTGGGTTAATTTCCCACCTCATCAGATTTGGCTCAGAGGGAATAATAGACGTACTTATAAGGAAACAGGAGGGAAAGAGGGGGAAAGGGGGGGGGTTGGGGCTCTAAAGGGGAAGGATTTTTTGAGGGAAGTGGTTTTCAAAAGCAAAATAGTAGGGAGGAGGGAAAGGGGATAAGAAAGAGAAAAGCATAAGCTAGGGTAAATAAGATGGCAGGAAATACAGAATTAGTTATTTTAACTGTGAATGTCAATGGAATGAACTCTCCCTTAAAGCAGAAGCAGATAGCAGACTGGATTAAAAACCAGAATCCAACAATATGTTGTATACAAGAAACACATCTAAAACATAGAGATACATACAGGGTGAAGGTAAAAGGCTGGAGCAGAATCTATTATGCTTCAGGTGAACAAAAAAAAGCAGGGGTAGCAATCCTGATCTCAGACCAAGTAAAAGCAAAGATAGACTTCATTAAAAGAGACAAAGAAGGAAATTATATCTTCCTAAAGGGTACCATAGATAATGAAGCAATATCAATACTAAACATATATGCACCAAGTGGTATAGCATGGAAATTCCTAGAGGAAAAGTTCAGAGAGATGCAAGAAGAAATAGACAGCAAAACTATAATAGTGGGGGATCTCAACCTCCCTCTCTCAGAACTTGATAAATCAAACCACAAAATAAATAAGAAAGAAGTTAAGGAGGTAAACAAAATGTTAGAAAAGTTAGGTATGATAGATCTATGGAGGAAATTAAATGGAGACAGAAAGGAGTTTACTTTTTTCTCAGCAGTCCATGGAACTTATACAAAAATTGACCATGTGTTAGGACACAAAAACCTCAAAATCAAATGCAGGAAGGCAGAAATAATAAATGTATTTTTTCCGATCATGAAGGAATAAAAATCACATGCAATATAAGGCCAGGAGAAAATAGACCAAAAACCAATTGGAAACTAAATAATTTTATCCTAAAGAATGAGTGGGTGAAACAACAAATTACAGACACAATTACTAATTTCATCCAAGAGAATGACAATAATGAGGCAACATACCAAAATTTGTGGGATACAGCCAAAGTGGTAATAAGGGGAAATTTTATATCTCTAGATGCTTATTTGCATAAAATAGAGAAAGAGAAAATCAATGAATTGGGATTGCAACTCAAAAAGCTAGAGAAACAACAAATTAAAAACCCCTAATCAAATACCAAACTTGAAATCCTAAAAATAAAAGGAGAGATTAGTAAAATTGAAAGTAAACTATTGAATTAATAAATAAAACAAAAAGTTGGTTTTGTGAAAAAACCAACAAAATAGATAAACCTCTAGTTAATTTAATTAGAAAAAGGAAAGAGGAAAATCAAATTGTTAGTCTCAAAAATGAAAAGGGAGAACTTTCCACCAATGAAGAGGAAATTAGAGCAATAATCAGGAGTTACTTTGCCCAACTGTATGCCAATAAATTTGATAACCTAAGTGAAATGGAGGAATATCTACAAAAATATAGATTGCCCAGATTAACAGAAGAGGAAATAAATTACTTAAATTGTCCCATTTCAGAAAAAGAAATAGAACAAGTCATTAATCAACTCCCTAAGAAAAAATCCCCAGGACCAGATGGATTTACATGTGAATTCTACCAAACATTTAAA
>JAJPUD010014135.1:0-29257 GCA_023553655.1 Myrmecobius fasciatus
GATGTGGGAAAACTGGGACACTAATACATTGTTGGTGGAACTGTGAATGGATCCAACCATTCTGGAGAGCAATGTGGAGCTTGCTCAAAAAGTTATCAAACTGTGCATAGCATTTGACCCAGCTATGTTTCTATTGGGCTTATATCCCAAAGAGATCTTAGAGGAGGGAAAGGGCCCCACATGTGCAAGAATGTTTGTGGCAGCCCTTTTTGTAGTGGCTAGAAACTGGAAACTGAATGGATGCCCATCAATTGGAGAGTGACTGAATAAATTATGGTATATGAATGTTGTGGAACGTTATTGCTCTGTAAGAAACAACCAGCAGGACGATTTCAGAGAGGCCTGGAGGGACTTGCATGAACTGATGCTGAGTAAAATGAGCAGAACCAGGAGATCATTATACACAGCAACAACAATAATACATGATGATCAACTCTGATGGACATGGCTCTCTGCAACAAAGAATTGTATCAAACCAGTTTCCAATTGTTCAGTGAAGAAAGCCATATACACCCAGAGAGAGGGATATGAAATGTGGACCACAAAATGACATTTTCATGCTCTCTATTGATGTTTACTTGCATTGTGTTTCCTTTCTCTGATTTTCTTTTTTTTCTTGTAGATAGGATTTTTCTTGCACAACTTGTCAAGTATTTTAACATTATTTACATGTAGTGGACTTCCTGCCATCTAGGGGAGGGGAGGGGACTGGGGGTAAAATTTGTAATGGAAAGCTTTGTAAAGATCAATGCTGAGGAACTACCCATACATATGTTATACAAATAAAAAGCTTAAAATAAATTAATTAAAAAAATTCTATGCTGCTCATTATTCAAATATCAGGCACTGATCTCTAACAATAAGGAGAGTCCTATAAATGGACTTTGAGACTAAATATATATATATATATATACATGTGTATATATATATATATATTTAAATATTTAAGATTTAGATTTTAATCTGGTTCAGACCTGGATTATTGGGGGCATAATTTGGCTGGTGTACATGTTTGAAAATTCTGTTTTTCATTAATTATTGTATTTATACTTTATTCCTTATACTCTATTCACAAAATTCTATGTGATTAAAATGTTACTTAGTACTAACTTCAGTCCCATCTTCAAAGACAAAAATTGGTTACTAATGAGTTGTTAATATGTTTTTGTAATTGATTTTTGATCACAGTGAAATTTCTACTATTCACAGTAGAACAGATATTGATCCTATAAGGTCACTCTTGGATAGAAGAAAAAGTACACCATATGATTACAAAACAGTAACCTTAAGAAGGCACATCCTGATAGAATCATCAGTTTAGAATTTTACATGTGACTAGAAACTACTAATATTTTTCTAAAAGTAGTTGTGGATGAAAGATGACTTTTTACCTTTTACAACAACAAGAATATTGGCCACAATTGTGAAAAAGTATTCCCTGGATTGGCATAAAGTTAATTATCTATCTGCTATGTAGATACATAATCTTCTTGAAAAAAAATAGTGCAGGGATATTTAGTTTGCTTAAAAAGGAGGCGGTGACTTCTTTTTACTAATCTCTGCTAGTTTGTTCTTAGGACCTCATCAAAAAAATGAATGACTTGCTTTATTCTATAACCTTAAAAGACATGGGAGTACAAGGAAAAAGGGGGTGTAACCTATGCTGGAAGAATAAAAGATAAGGGAGTAGCCTTAATATAATAGATATTTTAAAAAATAGTTCTCTTAATGGAATTAGTCAGACAGTCAATGAAAATAGTTCTAGAGACATCACTACCATGGATATGCTTGTTTCATGAAAAAAGCAAATACAATTGACTTACTATAATATGATGATTACATTATTAACAGAATCATGAATTTGTCTTTTAATATAGCTCATCCCATCTCCTTCCTTATTTATCCCAAAGTCAACATTTACATTCCATAAATGTTCATTAAGCCTCTAATATAAACACAATGTTACATTAGATTCTGGATTATTTAGTATTTCAATATTTCAGTTTGTCTTTGGTCTTATTTATGTGAACATTCTATTTATGCAGATTGCAACTCTTTCATGCTTTCATCATAACTTTGAAGATCTCCCCATTTTATACATAGCTTGATATGAAAAAATCAGAGGGATTTTTAAAAAGTTATCTTTGAAAATATATCAATCAATGAATATTGTATACTATTGGTAAATGCAAGCACATTACAAAAGATACTTCTGTTTTGGGGAGAGATTTTAGGTTACATTTGGTTTTATAAACAACATTAAGAGCAAGATCTTAAGCTTAGGAAATCCTGAGTTCAAATCCTGTCTCAGATTATTTACTTGCTATATGTTTGGACAAGTCAATTAACCACTCTGTTTCACTTTCCTCATTTCTAAATGAGGATGATAAAAATACTTATGTCCCAAGGTTGCTAAGAGGATAGATGAGATAAATCTTGCAAAGTACTGAGCAAACTTTAAAGGGTTATATAACCACTAACTGCTGTCATTCTATGCTCTTCACATACAGAACCAAGGCACTCTGCTTATTGCTATGATATCATGTCAGGGCTTTTTAAAAAGTTTTTTTTTTCTTCTTTCCACTGACTTAGAAGAAAAGAACATTCAAACTCAATTCAATAGTCTTGCAATTTCCTATATCTGGTACAAGTCTTCAAAATGTGCATGTGTGTATTCATGCATGCATATATATGTATGTATTTGCATTATATATATAATTTCTACTTATATTGAAAGAGTAGATTATATATATGTATATATATATATGCATTGTGTATTTATTATGGAATCTACTATTTCAATATAATTTGTTCTACTACTTGTCCCAAAAAACAACTAACTCTTCAGTGAGATGGAAATAGTTCCAAATGACATCTGTAGAATTGGAAGTAAAGGTAACTATCCTAAGCACTTCTTAATATAAGTAGGCACTGCTTGAAACTGGAGGTTTTCAATTACCATATGCCCCTATCTTACATACAAAACATTTAAAGCTATATCTTTTCTGAGCAAATGTAAGCAGTCCTCAAGCTAGGTCAATCCTAAATGTCAATGAGGCATCTGCTAACAACTAGCTTCCCTTTGAACCCTTCCTTCACATACATAAATGGAAGATTCCTACATTTTTTTTAAGAAAAGAATCTCAACTCTTTTACCATGCTATGATTATTTGCCTGCTTATTATCTTTTAGTTACATTATTTATAGTCTTGGACTTAGCACAATGCTTAAAAGATGTAAATATTTTATAATAGAGATTTCCCACTCCTTTCTATTATTTCCCATGATTCCAGCCTCTCAAATATTTAGGAAAACAACCAATAAGAACAAATGCTTTCTCCATATTATGTAACTAGAAAAAGTTAAGTTACCATATACAATATGAATTCATTTACCATATTGATGATAGCAAATTGATTTAGTGGATAAAATGATTAACCTGGATTTAGGAGATTCAGCAATCAAATTGTGCCTAATGTACTTCCCAGTTGTTTGACTTTGATCAAGCTATATAATCTCATAGAGACCTATTATCCTTATCTATAAAATGATGATGCCAGCAAACATGAATACAAAAATTGAAAGTTTTTGACGGTTTTACATTCATTATTTCATTTGATCTTCATAATCCTATGAAAAGGACACTGTAGGTCTTATTTCCATTTTTAAAAAATTAAAAAATTATTTAATAAAAAATTCTTCTCATAAAGTACTGTTATAATCAATTTGGAAACACCACCTATTGTCCTCTATCTGGCATCTTGGTATATTGTATTTTTGACTAAAAAGTGATTTATATTAGTTAGCATTTCACTCAACACCCCTCAAGATACATGTATAAGATAGCCTCATTAGAGAACTATTATTTCATTTTGTCCTCAGCAATCCTGAGAATTTCATATAATTTTTATCCCCATTTTTGACAAATTGGGAGACTGAAATAAACTACAGGCAAGTAACTTGCCCAAAGTCAAATAGATAATAAATGTCTGAAGTCTTCCTAACTCTAGGTTCCCCATAAGCCTGGAAATTTCTATCAAGTCTTCTCTTAATCCATTAAAAGTAACAACACCATAGACATGTAGTTCAACTTTTATTGAATCTTAGTAGTCATCTGAAAAAGCTATCAGCCTTTATTGAAGGATGTTTAGTTAGAGTGACATTCTTACTCCTTAAGCATCACATTCAAGTTTTAAGTGGCTTAAATTTTTAAGAAATTGTTTTTATTTTCATTGAACAAAAATCTAGTTTCCTATATCTTCTGCCCTATAGTTCTAATTCTGTCCTCCAGGGCTAACCAGAGAAAATTTAATAAAACTTCTTCCATATGATAAGTCTACAAAATTTTGAAAGCAGTTTTCCTATATTCCATGAGGATATTTTCTACCTCTATATTAAACATCTCTATGTACTTTAGTCAGTCCTTCAGTAGGCTCACCATTCATAATATGCATGTCCTAATTATCTTCTAGCTTGTATTTTTTCCCCAGAAATTAAACAATAACCTACTTAAATCCTATTTGATCAAGGTAGAGTATAATATAGTTATAATCTCCTTTATTCTGCAAACTATTCCATTATAAGATCTGAATAGATTTTATTTTACTGTAATATTATAGTCTTGACTCTATTTTAAAGTAATAGGGTAGTTGAAATAAGATTTATTTATTATAACTTTGCTTACCTAAATACAATTATGGACATAGAATTTGAAGGGAATTTAGATGTCATCTAAATAATATGTCCAATACCATCATTATATAAATGAGAAAACCTAAGCCTGTAAACATTGTGATTGGCCCAAGGTCACATAATCATATGTGGGAATTGAATTAGGGCCAACAAATACTAATATGATTATTTTTTTATGTAGAGCCATATAAGGAACTGAGTCCTATAAGCAATAAATAACATACCTGCTTTAGATATTTACTGGGATATTTGAAACACTCATGTTGGACCCTTTATGATGGGTATTTAAAATCTTTTAGGTGAGAAAAGTTTTCCTTACATATCTAAGCTTCAGAAATTAAATTAATGCTAATGTAAACAATGTAATATATCCCTTTTCTATGTAAATAACCATTTTATTATATCTAGAAGGAGTAGATTCTGTATTAGATGTAAAGACACACCTGTATTAGATGTAAAGATGTAAGTGCCAAGTCTATAAGTCATCATCAGTATTTGCTTTAACCACTAAATACAGATGAAATTGTACAATGGAAAAATTCTTGTGTCTCTTTTCATGTTGTATTAGTGCAACAGGGACATCTAAAGGTATAAATTAGACTACAAATGGCTTAGCCACATTCATAATGTGATATAGTTGAATATAATTTGTCAATTGAGCTGATCTAGGAGTTGCTGGTTACAAATTTACAAAAAGCCAAGGAAAGTAGTCTAAAATATAAGCTAGCAGATAACTTTCCCTAGGCAAACAAAGCAAATACAGATTTATACAATAATATCTGAAAAGTGATGGCATTTATTCATTTGATTAGAAGTTTATTAGTTAATTCACAAAACAATCTTCCTATAGCATGCAGCTTATGATTCCTCTGTGCTGTGTACTGACTTGATCTTCTTTATTTCTTCCTTCCTAAGCAAAGAAAAGGTCACTTCACATACATGAGGTTTTTTAACTGGGACTGAAATCAAGAAGTTCTGTTCAACTTCTCAGAGGTACTAAGGTACATGGTTGAACTATGAGTAGTCCCTACCCATCTTATTAAAAATATATGTATCAGCCATTATTACTAAAGCAAATGGAAATTCATAGCAATCGAATATGACATGGAAATGCTAACATCATTCATGTTATTTTTATTGCGAATAATAATGATATATATGCATATATGCACAATTAATTATGAGATTTCTATGGAAGAAGATCCCACAAAAATGAAGAGAACAGTATATGCCTATCATTATTTAGTCTGAAATCATTTCAGCATAGTGACTTTCTTATATATAACATATATAACATAAACAGATTTCAAAAGTGTTTTTATTCTTTCAGTTTTGTGGAGAACAGCTCAGTAAATTTCTGCTGTTGTGCAGGTATGATGGTACCCTAAGGGCCTACAAGCTATCCTCCCAAAGTGATTAATATTGCTAAGGAATAATTTACCCAAAGAGAATTCATCTGATTACTTGCTGGGATTACAGGTTTGGGGGAGAAAAAACTTGTGTGTTTCTTTTGAATTTTAAATCTTAGAAATACATTCACTTCCAACATCAGTCTTTAAAAGCTGCAACCATGGAAACAAAAAAGTCAGGATTTCTTTCTCCCCCTGAAATGTCATCTGTTCATAAGTAATACAAACCCTGCTTCTCCTGCCCCTGAAACATATGTGTGGGATGATATGTTAAATTCAAAAGCAGGCACATAGATTGTAGTTGTTGTGCTTCATAATAGTGAATAGTAATTAATTGTTGGACAGAACACTGCATCATTATTCTTTTTTCTAATAGTCTTAGGTGGAATTGGAAGGGGGAGGGGAGGATAATTTATTACAGGAGAAACACAGAAGAGTTAAGTTTATAAATGAATCTTATAAAATGCAGTTTTCAAGTACACGATATATGTCCCCCAGATCTTTTATTTTGGATGCATAGTGTGAGCCCAAGCCTGCCTTTCTGAAGCATTAATGTCAATAACGGTCCCTTTAATGACACATATGAAGGATCGTCACTCTTGCATGAATTTTCAGGTTGATCTCCATACTTTCCAGCCAGGCAATAAAATGCCTTAATTCATCCCTTTCCTTTCACTCAGCTGTGCGATTATATGCTTAATCCCTTACATAAATACATCAATTTAGCCATTTTATTTGCCTTTCAGGCAAAAAGTATGTTATTTCCAGGTAAAATCTACAAATAAAAAGGCCAAGTCTTCAGAAAGGCAGAGAGTTCTGAGTGATAGAGGTAAAGCTGAAATACAAGTCTTCAGTGTTTAAAGAGGAATCATCAAGGATTAAGGTCTATGGCTCCTTTTCTCTAAAATCAATATTCTAACAGTGTAGTGTCACATTCTAAATCTGGAACAAGATAGAGTTGATCTTGGACAGTTTTCTCTTGTTCTATAGATACCTAGTGATGTGAGATGTGCAACTTGCTGAATGGGAAGAGAAAGGATACTAGCTCCTTGGATTAGTTTTCCTCCCTAGAACAGTCCTTCCTTACTGTTTGACCAAATGATCTGGATTAGAGGCGATTTAGTTTTATACCTAATTTACAGATATAAATTTTGTTTTTTTTTCTTTCAGAGGCTCCCTACACACCCTGTACAAACTGAAGAGCAGTCTGCATGCTCCTGATTGTCCATTGAACTGTGTCAGGTTTTTGATTCCTATTTTAAACTCTGTTTGACTCTGAAATACATTGTGGAATATATTCAAGGCTACTATTTTTACAAACTTTTTGTCTCAGGTGGAAATTTGATTTCTTTGTCCTCAATAGGATGGGGTGGACATCAACATCCCCTTAAACATTGACTATTCATTGTCCTGCATACTATATTCTAATAGATAAAGAGTAAAGCACAGTGGATTGAATGAACGTGGCTGAGCATGTGTGATGCTATTACTTACGGTTTCCTGATTGTCATTTGTCTCTCAGGTATCTTTTATAAGGATGCTGTCTCTATTCTTTTTTTTCTCACTGAGATCCTCATATCACAGATCTAGATTAGGAAGAGGCTTTTATGGCCATCTAGTCGAACTTATTTTTTTCTATGAGAAAACTGAGACACAGAGAGGTACAATAATTTGACCAAATCTACAAACATAACTAGTCTCAGATGTTAGATTTGAACCTGGATCATAGGACCAAAGATATGAAAATTGACAGGACATCACAGATCACTAGTCCAACCCCACAACTTCACAGGTGAAGAACCTGGGGCTCAGATACAAAGCAAATAACTTCCCCAAGTTCATAAATGCAATAAATTTCAGAGAACAGATTTAACCCAGGCCTTTGATTCTAGAACAGAATTTTTTTTCCTCAATAGTATTTTATTTTTTCAAATACATATAAAATAATTTTCAACATTCATTTGTGTAAGACTTTGTGTTCTAAATTTTTCTCCTTTTCTCTCTTATTTCCTCCTCACCCAAGATATCAACCAATCTGATATGGGTTATACATGTATAATTGTTTTAAACATATTTCCATCATTAGTTATGCTATAAAAGTACCATCAGAACAAAAGGGAAAAACCACAAGAAGGAAAAAAAAACCCAAAAGGTGAAAATTATGTGGTTGCATCTGTATTGTCTCTATAGCTCTCTCTTTGGATGTAGGTGGCATTTTCCAACCAAAGTCTATAGGAACTGTCTTGGATCACTGTATTGCTCAGAAGAGCTATGTCTATCATAACTGCTATTACTGAGTACAAAAAAAAAACATGGATTATTAATATTGTTGTGCCACAATCTTATTAAGTCTATGTATTCTTTTTTAATATTTTAATGAATAAAATAAAATATCTAAGATTTCAAAGGAAACTATATCAAAATGTAGTTATTTAAAAAGTCATTAATAGACCACTGATTAAGTACCTCCTCATCTACAGCTAGTACTGTAACTACTATATCCTGATTAATATGATGCTCAGCTCCTTCACACATCCAAGGTCATGAAATGTTTCCTTTGTCCAGGGCTCTTAGGAAACCAAGCTCTAGTCTCAGGAGTATTGCTCCCTTCCTCCAGAAGCAATCCTGCTCTTATAAACAAGCATTATATAAGCTCAGAGTACTTCCAAGGGGAAAGGACAGTTTAGGAACATCTTGGCTATTTGTTCCATGGCTTCCTATAGAGTTTATAAAGCATTAATTAAAACAAGATAGTAAAACTTATATGGCTTCTCTGAAGCCTTGAGCATTTAAAGAAATCATGGCAACCAATGAAATATCAGTTTAAGGCCTTTTAAGTAACTGCTAACCCACCCCCAACCTGCAAAACATCTCCCTTTAGTCATGGAAGCTTCTCTTGGGCAGACTGCCAATTACTGTGACATGACACCTCCCCCCCCCACTGCTTTGATGAAGATCTCTCTATTTGAGCTGGCATTGAGGGGCACATTGTAAAACCATGCCCTCAAGTCAGTCAATTTCTAAATAATAAACACTTTCCAAATAAACACTGTTAGCTTATTCTGAGAATTAAAGATCTTCAGCTATGAATAGTATTATGCATATATGCATACATATGTCTATGTATATATAAGATAATATAATTTAGTACTTTATATTATATAATTAATAATATGATTTATTTGAAATATCTAATATATGGTTTATAATGAAATAGAAGATATGTATATATTACAACGTAAGTAATATATTAATTATACTATATATTATATATCACATATTACATATATTTATATAATATGCATAATATCTAATTGCATGTATTATATTAAATTATGTAATATATAATAGCTTGCATTTATATAGAATTTTAAAGTTTAAAGACACTTGAAACATATCTCATTTAATCTTAGCAACAATATTGTAAGTTTGGTGTTATTGCTATTCATATTTCCCAGATAAGGAAATGGTGGCTAAGAGAACTCATACAAGTGGTAAGTGTTTGTGGCACAATTTGTACAACGATCTTCTTGACTGAACTACAGCCCTCTATGTAATTTTACAAACTGTTCCCCTTAAGTCTATTGGTCAGGTCCACATCATTCTCTTTATTTCATCCAAGTAACAGTGATAGGAAGAGACTAAAGAACTTGGTGAGAGTAGCACCACATGTCAAAGACAGAGATAGAGTTGGATGTCATGTAATTTGATGCAATAAATATTTTTCAATGAACATCATGTGCCTGATTGGTAGTCTGGGGTAGATGAAAGGACAATTTTGCAGTCAGTAAGATCTGAGTTCAAGATTGCCTTTGGCATACAAATCAGAGGTAAGTCTCTTTATCTCTTAGTACCCCTAGAAACCCTTTGATATTCTAATTTACAAACATACAACAGTGGAGGAAGTTTATGTGCTAGGAATTTCCTACATGATTAAATCAAAGATCTAGGAACTGAGCTCCCCAAACTCAGTTAGGTACTATGGGTATGCATGGAAGAAACCTGTCCTAGAAGAACTTATAAGGTAGTTCAGTTGGTAGGATCCATAAGGTATAATTGGAAAAAAATTTGAGATGAACTTTCAAGAATATTTTGTGGATTAAAACTCTTTGCTTTAAAAATTAATTAATAATATTTATTGGATGCATATATATAGGACAACTAAACAGTCCAAGTAGCCCATTGAGCCCATAGAGTCATCCATCTTGCTTTCATTCATGTGACTGCCATAATGCCTCCTTGAGAACAAGCAGTAAGTTGGTAGAATGCGAAAGGACTTTGACTTGGAGTTATCACACCTGGATTCAGTATACAATTCACCTATTTTTCAAGATGTATGACAAATTATTTAACCACAAACCTCATTGTCTTTTTTCTTTCATCATAGATTTAGTGCCAGAAGTGATCACCTGACGTCCTGCATTTTATAGATGAAGACACTGTGTCACAAAGTTTAAAAGACTTTCTTGAAATCCTTTAGGATGATTATAAAATCTCCCTCTCCCTAAACCAAATCTAACATTCTTTCCATTACACATGCTTTTAATTTTTTTTTTATGACATGATTTGTAAAGTCAATTAACTAGCATGTGTTTATTAAGTGGGTACTGTTTCATATCCTTGGGAAGCACATACAAAGGATGAAAGAAAAAATTCCTATTATTAAGGTGCTTATCTTCTGTAAGAAGAGTCAATAGGTACACAATATGTACCAAACAGCCCCAAATTAAATACAAAATAGAGAATGGGAATAAAAATAATGATGATTCCCTAGTAGAAATCTGCATAGAGCCTGGATCATATGCCATGGCTTAGGATGAGTATTACCATTGTACATTCCACATGGTTTTCCTGAACAGGTAGGCACATTGGGTGATTCTGTATGTCTCATCATATCTCACAGTATTATTGTGAAAACTAAAGGAGATAGGGTGAACAAATATTTTGAAAATAAAGTTATATAATTCATATTTATATAACACTAATAATTTATAAATTGCTCTCCTATACATGAAAATATATTAAATGTGATGCTCAAAATAGTTTGTTTTTAGACTGGTTTTGAACAAAGCTTCCTTTGTTTTAGTAAAGACAAAAATCAATAGGAAACAATAAGGCAGCAAATGAAAAAGAAATGGGATATTTTTCTACATTCTTTCCCCACATATTCCTACAAATATCCCTTAATATCATTCAAATTCTGTTTATTCTTGTCTATTGTTTTTAAAACAGGAAAGTTTGAGAAAATGTTTGAGTGAAAATGTGCATATGCTTAGCAGTCAGTTAGAGGAAAGTCAAATAGACAAAAAATGGAAGAAATGCATAATGACATGTTGTTATTTAAAGCATGCTTCTCAAACTATAGGGGGAAAGGACGCCAATCAATCCATAAGCACCAAAAGAAAGAAAACATGACTAAAATACATTGTGAAATTTACCACAAGAGATAGGTTAAGTGAAGGTTAGTAAGGATTAGAATTTAACTGAGAGTCTTGACAATTCCCTGGAGCTGTGGAACACTAAGATCCTAAAGTAATTGCTCTGCCAGGGGAAACAAAGATCTCTTTGCTCCATCAGATCCAACATGGTGGCATTCTTCTCAGTATGTCATCTAGGGCTCTCATCCCTCTCTATTTGGACAAAAATTACTGTTTTTTTTCTTGCAAAGATGGGAGCAAAATATCAGAGATCATATGCACACAGTGGGAAAGGCAGTGGGGGAGAGAAAGAGAGAGACAGAAAAAATACAGAAAAAGAGAGCAGAAAGAGTACTTTTTGGTTAAAGAAACAAGGGAAAAACTAAAGAAGAGGGAAACTGTATCTGCAGTTTTTCCTAGAGATTTCCCTTCTGACAAATCCCTGAGTTCTGTCAATTGCCCACTGTTCTGACACATATCCCCTTTCCTGCCCATGCTCATGGAGATTTCTCTATTTGTTCTAAGGCTACAGGGCATAAATGGTGTGTCCACCAGCTTTGACTGGCCTGAACAGGCTTTTATGCAGCAGCATTATGTTGCACAAGTATCAGCTGTTCTTATCATACATCAGTTCACGGTGGTGCACAATCTTGTCAGCACCAGGATGAAAACTTTTGGAAAGAAAAAGTGGAAAAAATACTTTGGAATCCAAATCCTTCTTGGATTGCATCAACATTTTAGTGTTGATTTTTTTTTTCATTCATAGCCCAGTCTTTTTTTTTTCCTTTCTTTCTTTTGTTTCTTTCTTCTTGGAGCTTCCTGGCCTTTTGAACTAAAGCAATATAGGCTATAGTGAGTTGGCTCTAGTTCTTGCAAACTGAGTGCCAAAAGTTAATTTTCATAATCCATCCAAGATTAGTTACAAAGTTGAAGACTGTAAATAAATTCCAGTCCCTAAACAGCACAGGTTTTCTGGGCAGAAAATAAAATCTAGAGCCTATAAAAGGAAAAGAAATTAGAGCAGAAATAGGACATTTGACTTCTGCATATTTTCAACATTTAATCACTCTCTTGGTAACATTGAGAAAACTCAGAGGAGCAGCACAACTCCAGTAATATTGGACAAAGATTCTTCTAAAATAAACATTATTTTTTCTAAATGCTAAATTTTCTATTCCACAAGGTTTCTTTTTCTCCCCAATGCACAATGTTATCTGCTTCTTTGATATTTTACTTTTAAAAACTATAGTTTCTTTGTCTATGTCTTAAGTGGCTGCCAATACTTATTCTAAATAGCAATTTGCTTTTCTTCATTCATTATTGCCTTTGGTAAGTAGTGAGGTTACCTAAGAGTAAGATCCCTTTTCTGCATTATGCTGAAAAACAGTTTAGATTACTCCACAGATTTCAACGATATGTATTAATATTTACATATATTTTTCATTGTAGAAAAAGAGATAATTCTTCTTAAGTCATTTCTTTAAAAATTCTAATCATGGTAGAGCACTTAATTGTAATCCTTGAATGGTGATCATAATAATGCTACTGGTGGTGGTAGTAATGATGACAATGATGATGATAATATAATTTGTATAGCATTTCACTTTAAATATGTCATCTCATTTAATTCTCCTAATAAACCTGTCAGGTAAGTGTTTTTTATTATTCCTATATTTCTGATGAGGATACTGAAGACTAAGAATATTTAAATGATTTGCCTAGGATGATACAGCTAGAGTTTCAGGAAGCATTTAAATTCAGGTGATCTTGATTCCAAAGCCAACATTTTAGCCCCTCCATCACCTAACTTCATTCCATCTTCATAATTTGGTCCTCATACATATGTAGGAGAGAGGTATTATTACCATTTTGATTTTAAAAAGAAGGAAACAAAGGCTAAAAGAGTTTATGTGACTTTTATAGAGTATTTCTAATATCTAATAATTATCATGAGAAAGAATTCCATCTAGGGTCTTCCTTGCTCTAAACCAATACTCTATCCACTATGCTTCCTAGCTGCCAGAAATGTCAGAAATGAGTCTGGTTTAATAAAGATAAAGGAGAGAGAGCACCTTTCTTTTAAAATTCCCTTTCTCAGAAAAAGCAATATTTTTTGTGCTCATTCTTAATAGTAAATTAGGAATTATCTGAATAATTTTCTTTTTATGTGAGTAATAGTCTTAATATTTTTCTATGTATTTTCAGTGAAGTATCTTGTAGTTTTCTAAGTGAAATTACATTGCCCTATATGAAGAAAGATAAATACCTTCCCAATCCCCAATGACCAACAATTTAAAATTATATGCACAAAAAAACACTAATTTTTAGATTCTGTTTCTAAAACTGGTAAATAGCTATGACCTGTTATTGGCATATGTCATTTTTGTGTTTGCCGAAAATGATATTAAGATAACACATTAGGCTTGACAAGTTTCCATAACAAAAGACTTACACATGATCCTTTTCAAATCACTACATTTAGTTGAATGTGATTACGGAATGAAATGATACAAAATTGGAAACTCAAAATACCCTTCCTAATCTGAACTCTGATCATCACAGATGTCTGAGATAGTTGAAAGTTCCATGGACTATTTTCATACTTTTAAGTAAAGTTGATTGAATAATAATTTGACAGGCTAGAACAAATCAGGACGTCTCAGAAATGTAGTTTAACTTTTCAGAGAAAAATTGATTTGGGGGTAATTAGAGAGAGTGACATAGAAAAATTGAAATATAGTAATTTCACAAGAAAAGTGACTCTTTGGTTATTAAATTTTCACTGGTATTCACTGAAGTAGTCCCATCTTTCATTTCCTGCCCTTAATTTAGTGAGTAGACTTTTCATGACTTCAATAATGCATTAAAACATTCACTGTCAAAAAATGTACAAATACCAAATATTTCCTTTAATGGAATTATTTATACACACATAATAAATACTAAATAAAGACAAACAATAACAAGTCTTAAATAAAACCCATGTATAACCATGACTGTTGGAAACATCAATAATATCCCTGTGAGGATTCATGTCACTCCATAGGAAAAGTTGGAATGTTTCCCCTAACCATATTTCCCATGACTCAAAAAAATATCTTCTAAGGGATAACATTCTACTCTGATGTTAAAACAAGTTTGCATTTCTCTATTTTCTACCAATAACATTTTTGTTTCTTAATTAATTTATTCTAGAAGAAATAAATGAAAAAATGAAGAAAGCTTTCCAAGATTAACTTTAGAATTTTTCCAATTTTCTTATCAACTATAATACAATAACAATGGAGGGATATTTTCCTGAACTTTATTACATGACTTCTGAATTGCCTATTAACATCTAATATCTTACCACTTATATCTTATTGTTCTGACTTCAGTTATTATATCTGAAGGGATAAAGTACAAAATTAAAATTGTCCAAGCTAACAAACCAATTGATAATTAAAATTCTAGTAGTAGAAACAGTCCCAAAGTTTATTAGTTAATTTAAATTCCCTTCATGATGATTGACTTCTAGTTGGAGATGTGGAAAGTACTGCTTTTCATGTAACTGTCAAGTGTCACAGTCTGAAAAACCATAAATGAAGATGTTCTTCAAAAAATTTTTACCTTAGCTTGATTAGAAATTTTTTCTTTTCCTCTTATCTGACATTTCTTGACCATTTTATCTGTAGACATTCTATTTCTTCTATATTTTTTTTTTCTGAATACTTTTCATAGTTTTAATCACGAGTGAATTTTTCAGTCTATGAATCAGGTATTTCCAGGAGATAAATATGTCTAACCCTCTTGTACAAGCATATTAAAAGGGTAGGAAATGAGCAGGATGATGGAGAAAGAATTCTGAAATTACTAAATATTAATATTTTAGAAGATTATTGTAAGGCATCACACCAGCACCCTAGCTAAATTAAAAAGAGCTCAGTTTATGATCTACAGCCCTCTAATCATGACATTTATAAAATGAAAATTTTCAGAAGCATCAAGAAGAATTCAAATTGATGCTTTGCTAGGATCTACCTGCAGGAGAAGGTTATTACAAAGTCTCATTATAATGATTGCAGTTATTTGTGGTCTTGTCTGATTGGGATTTTTCAATATTGTGTTGATGAGACTGCAGTTTCCGTGCTCCACCTTTTCCAGAATATTTTACTTTATAAAATGTCACATTGCATATCAAAGCCCACAGAAGAGACAGTCCAAGGAGACTTGGCTTCTTAATCACTGGCAGGTTGTCTGTGATCATTTTTAAGGGACAAATATTTTATTATAAGTTAAAACACCCACTTTCCTAGATTCCTGTAGCTTTATTCCTGACTTCATATATAGAATTAGAATGAAAGTGTAGAAATGGGGAGGAACTTGAGTGAAAATCTAGTCCAGTATTTTCATTTTACAGGTAATCTGACAAATGAAGAGACTCAGAATAGGAAAATGACTTGTCCAAAGTCATTCAACTAATATGTGGATAAGCCAGTATATACTTCATGACATTGTGTTGCCCATAGAAGATGGTAAGTAAAAGTTTGACCATAAGAATATAAATGTTTTGGCATCTGTATTTTAAGAATGAAATTTGTCAAATTCCATTTGATATGAAACTTTCACCTTACAAATAATAGCAAATGTCTATTAATACATGAGCTCTCTTGTAGCTAGTCAAAGGTCTTATAGAATTCCAATTTATGGTGTCTAAGTGTCAGATGTTTTCCTTCCTTGACTGAATCTATAAGTCCTCCATACAGAAATAAGAATGGGAATGAGAAAGTTCACTGCCCTTAGGACAAAGATAAGTTACTATACCTATTAATCATATTTGTAAAAACAATCATGAGCACACAAAATAAATTACTTGCAAAGCTTCCCCCAACCTAGAATAATATTATTGAAGTTCCACAAATTTCAAACAGATTAAGAATATTTCTAGATCTTAAATATACACAACTTTTATTCAAGATGATACTAATCTGTGCATAAGTGTTCCATGAGCACCTCATTTAGACTGAAATCCAACTAAACAAACATATTTCCTTCAGATAAATTCTTCTGAAGATACAAATGAAGTAAGTTCCTTTTTAAACTTATTTACTACCTGAAAACTAGATCTAGGAAAATATTAGTAAAATGAAAAAAAATATACATACTTATATGTATATGTGTATGTCTCTTTCTGTGTGTGTGTGTGTGTGTGTGTGTGTGTGTGTGTGTGTGTGTGTAGAGAGAGAGAGAGACACACACACACACACATACCTATATAAAATTTAGATATGCTGGGGGTAGTATTTATTGGCTGAGGTTACTTCTGGTACAGATTACGGAGCTGATAGTATGGAGAAAGCGCTTTTTTATCAAAAACGAAGAAAAGTATAAAGTATTATGAAAATATGATGGTTTGAATGTATATTTGTGTATTTGATAAAGACAAAAATAAGACAAAAGCTGCCACATGGAGACAACTAAATTCCTTGATGGAAAAACTCCACAACAACATGGTTTCAAAGAATGAAATAAAATCAAAATCTATGCTGCTTCTTCAAACTGACCAAAATGGTCTTTTAGGTATTAATTTAGAATTAAATCCCCTTGACTTCCATAGGAATATTTCATAAATAATTAACATGAAAGTAATAAAAAGGAATAAAACATCTGGAAAACAAAATTCTTTTCATTTCCTTGCGCTAATATTTTCTCAACAATATGTTTCTGATCTACAGATACAGTAAATCATATTAGTAACCATTCATTAAGTTAGTAGATACTATGTGTCAGTCACCGTGCTGAGTGATAGGGATACACTTATGGTGTAAATCAACTCAAAGATTCCACCTGACCAGCTAGAAGATTTCCTCTAGGTCTCTTGATTTCATGTGGACACAAGTGGAGCACATGGATGATACTATTTACCAATTATCACTAACTCTTGCTACATAAACATATTCTACATAAACATATTCTACTTCTTTATAAGGCTTTTATTTCTGGTTGTCTTAAATCTTTTACAGTATTTTGCTGACATTGCAAAAGTTCACTTAAACTTAAGGTAATGAAAAAAACTTCTTATTAGAATGGAGCTATCACCTGAAAAGAGTTACATGAACTGATGCTAAGTGAAGTGTGCAGACCCAGGAGAACATTGTATCACCTCTGATTTACTTAGCTCTTCTCAGCAATATGGTGATTAAAGACAATTTCAATAGACTTGGAATGGAAAATTCCATATATATCCAGAAAGAGAACAATGGAGACAGAATGTGGATGGAAGGATAGTATTTTCACCTTTTTTGTTTCTTTGCTTGCTTGCTTTTCCTTTCTTGTCTTTTTTTCCCTTTTAGTCTGATTTTTTCTTCCACAATATGACAAATATAAAAATATATTTAAAAGGGTTGTAGACATAGATCCTATATCAGACTGCTTGTTGTCTTGGAGAGAGAGGAGGTAATGGAGGGAGGGAGAAAAGTTTAGAACACAAAGTTCTACAAAAAATGAATGTTGAAAACTATCTTTACATGTATTTGAAAAAATGAAATGCTCTTCAGAAAAAATAAAGCACTCTGCAAACTTTCAACATAAAGAAATAAAATGGAACTATTTAAAAAGTGGCAAGGAATTGAAATATAATTTTCCCCCTCACTGGAAATCTTTAAGCAGAGGGTGAATTACTGCCTATCATGTGTGCTGTTGTGGGGATTCTTTTTGCTTATAGTTTGGCCAAGATTACAATTGATATTCTTTCCAACTCTGAAATGCTCTAATTCTAAAAGTGGTTGCTAATACTTTACTCTAAAACTAATCTTCTGGCATAGCATTTCATTATTTGTTGTAGTTTAGTCATTTTCAGTCATAATCAACACTTTGTGACCCTTTTGTGGGTTTTCTTGGCAAAGATATTGGAATGGCTTGCTATTTCCTTCTCTAGCACATTTTATAGATGAGGAAACTGAGGCAAATACAGTTAAATGACTTGTCCATGGTCAAACAATTAATCAGTGTCTGAGGCTGAATTTCAACTCAAAAAGATGTCTTCTTAACTTTAGATCAGACCCTCCATTCATCACTTAGCTGTCCTAGCTTTTCACATATTTTCCCATAATTTAGCAGGGTAGATTATAATGTAAAAAGAAATAAATCCTTTATTTAGTGGTTAAATCAACAAATTGTGTTTTTTTTTTCATTCACAAAATAAAAAACTTTATCAATCTGCTAAGTCCCAAATAGAAAATTTGACCAATCATTCACAAAAATCACAGGTTCTCCTAGATTAAAATTATTGGCACAATTTTTACCTGTATACAAGATATTTAAAATGTAAGATGTTTATTTTTTAATGAGGCAATTGGGGTTAAGTGACTTTCCCAGGGTCACACAGCTAGGAAGTGTTAAGTGTCGGAAGTCAGATCTGAACTCAGGTCCTCCTGACTTCAGGGCTGGTGCTCTATCCACTATACCACCTAGCTGCCCTTTTAAAATGTAAGATCTTTATTTCTCAAAACTTTAAAGTAAAAGAAGTAACTCTAAGGACACAGTTATTGAATTTCCTAAGTCAATGCAATTATTGATTTAAACTATTTGGCTGGGATATTGAGATGACAACACAACTGTATTACTTATCATACCTGTACATAGTCCTGGTGGAAGAGAGGAAATTATAGGTATTGCTATAGATAGCGTAGGTACATATCACTTTCTCTCCCAAACCCCACCAAGAATTTTTGGTGATTAAAATAGTTCTATCTTCATAGAGGGCATTATTATATAGTTGGCGTTAATTGTAAATTTTATAAAAGTCATGAATTAAATTCCTTAATAGCAAGTAGAGTGACACAGTAGAAACCATACTGGATTTGAGGTCAGAAGTCATAAGTTAGAATGTTGCCTCAGAATATTTAATCTAAATGAGATATTCATGAGATACCTTTTTTTCACCAGGAGAAATTTAAATAGGACTTTTTAATTCTTAGGTAAAGGAAATAATGAGTGATGCTATCTAGTTATATATCCATGTATACAGTAACCTTTAAAGAATCAAGAGAGTACCCCAAATCTTCCTAAAGGAAGCTTATGATGTTTATTATATCAGAGTGTGATGGCTCAGAGAATTCTAAAGACTAAGAGAAAACTATTAATATCATTTATAAGTGAAGATGCGTGTGAGTCCAATATGCAACGAGGAAACAATGAAGGACAGGATTAAAAGATTCCTTTAGAGGATTGTATTTTGGGATGTAGTAAGGGTGAAAGATTTTAAGTAGAGAGCTAGAGTCCTCCACTATTATCTTGAGAGGTTGGGAGAAATTAAGGAAATCATCTACCATATTGATAATATTCCTATATTAAAATCAGACATGATAGGTTTAAATAGGTGAAGCGCCACATTTTTTGAAAGGAACTTTCTAATTGATACTCTTGCAGTTTTATTTGAGAGGCAAAATAATAGAAATCTGAGGTATCCAAATGTATTAGATAGACGGTAAGTGAGAGAGTCAAGATAACCTGGATTCAAATGTTTCCTCTGTCCCATACCAGTTTTTCACTTAGAGTAAGTCATTTAACCTTTCATTGTCCCAGGAAATTCTTAAGGATTACAAGTCACAGACTACTAAATTCCAATAGCAAACAGAATGATCATGTTTTGGGAACTCACCAAACCAACAAAATTAGAGGTCTTGATCACACACACACACACAGCCCCAAAATTTCATTATATTTTTCATTGTATAACCACAAAGATCAAAGAATTCTGCTTAGTATCTGGCCTTGTTCCTTATATAGAAGTTGCATCTTTAACTTCTGCAGACAGAAAAATTAGAGAGTAAGAAAGAATAAAGATATTCTTAATGATTATCTTTATATGACAGTTTTTATTACAAAGCATAGTTTGCATAAAATTGATGTATGTCTTCTAAAATGTTTCATTCAAATACACAAAACATCTATTATTTCATTCTGGGGAGGAAATTACATTTGCTGAAGCATATCTAGACACTTCTGTAACGTATAATAAGTCCTAGGAAATAAATTGAGGTGCATGATAGATTGCTTGAGTCATAGCCAGTAAGTTGTCAGGCAAAAATTGAATCTTGGTCTTCGTGATTCCAAGCCCAACACTCTATCCACCCTTCCTTACTACTTCATCCTTAAATATGATTTCTTAATATGGATTTGTGTTTTATTTCAGCTATGAAATATATAAAAAGATTTAAATTACATATGGGTACTCTATGTAAGAATATAACATATTATTTATTATATACCTATATAATTTTAGGATACTGTAGGATATAATTTAGATACCTCACCAACCTGTGCTATATTTTGGGTTAGAAAGTGATTCAGTAAACAATGCCCTTGGAGGAATGAGGGACTTATCTAAGTGCCTAACCTACTATGGCTGTAGAGAAATTGGTCACTTATGAGAATGAAGAACATATTATTTGAAAAAGCACATTATTCATAGCATATTACAAGAAAATGATGTGGTATCATTCATATTAATGTTGATCTTCTTTTATAGATCTTATGTATACAAAATTTATTAGCATTCTCAGTAGTATAATAATATTGATAAACAAGTGATATAATCATAGAAAAATAGATAAGTAAGGATCAACAAAGTTGGTGATTAAAAGTTTTGATTCTGGAGAGAGCAGATCTGACTTTGAATCCTTCTTCTAACAATTTATAATCTATGTAACTTCAAAAGGTCTATTCAGCTTCCCTGAATTTCTTTTTTTTTATATGAAAACTAGAATGGTTGAATTAAATGACTGAAATTTCTTCCATCTATAGTCTAAGGATAAAATACATTTCCAAATACATCAGCCCTTTTCCCCTATCAAGTAAGTCACTTTCTTTAATAGTGATATAAAAAAGGTGGGGGAAAGTGATTCAATAAATCTATACTAAATATAAAGAAAGTTTGATTATATATTAAAGGTTTTATCTTCCTAATCTCCAATCTCTGCCAATAAAGGAGTATTTTCCTTTTTTAACTTGAAGAATATTGCATAATATTTTACACAGTTTTTTTCTTCTTTTTATATAGATTGTGATAGTAATGACTATATTGTTTTCTTGGTTCTGCTTGCTTCACTTAGCATCATGTCAGTTTTTCTTTCATAAATACCTCCCCTTCCTCTCATGGCTTCCTTTACTTTATTCATTAATAAGTTTAAAAAATATTTCAAAATTATTTAAATTTAGCTTCCTTGTCCAAGATCTCTCTCCTAAGCCAGAGTTGTAAAAGATAATTTCAATTTCTCCTATGATAAATATGTGTGCCTTAAAAATTTTGAGAAATTTACAGCATATGTATAAGCTGGTGGTCTAAACCTAATTTCTACCAAACTAACTTATAGCAGTTTGTGTCCAATAGATAATTCTACTGTATCCATTATTTCACCATTTTCTCTCCTTTGAAGTTCAGATGATCTGAAGAGAGCATTCTTGTTTGACTCTTGTCACAAACATCCACTGACTTTCAAATAACTTTATATTCTTCAATGAACTAAGTAATTAACTGCTTCCAGACTTCCTCTCCAATATTAATTTTGGTGACTTTAATAGACACCTTAATAGCCCTTCCAACATCCTGATCTCCTAGTTTGCTAACTTTTAGCAACTTTAACTTTGTTACTTTGATATATCTCATCACACCTTCAGGGGTGTCACAAATAATCTTTACATTTCATAGATTATTTCATTTCCAAAATAATGAACTCTGAAATTTCATACTTTAATCAGCATCTCATGTATTTCTCCTTATTTTTCTACTTCCTATACTCCTTGTCATTATGAAGTTATAATGGTCTTTTGATCACATCTTGGTCTCTCAATCCCAATCATCCTTGTTCTAACTTTGATTTGCAGTTTTGACCCTATTTTCATTTATTTCTCATTGAAATGTACTGCCCCATCCAACTTGCCTTTCTGTTCTTTTTATGTTATTATTTTCAAACCCTAGATCACATCTGCCATCTGTTTTCTCCACTCCTACTGCCAAACTTATTAGAGGAAGACATACCATTATCCCCATTAGATTCACTACATATCAATATTATCAAACTTCAACTGAGATCCTGGTGCTACGTGGTAATAATTATATTCCTCTTTGATTGATTCTTTTTTATATTCCCTATATCAGCTGTTCTTAAACTTCACTTCAACCAATCCTGATCTCCAGTGTCACCTTCCATTCACTCACCACAGATGACTTCATTTCTTGGTTTATTCTATAGATTAATATGATCTGTTATGGCAGTACCCAAATTTCTCTACTTATGCCTTTAACTTTATTTTTGCATCTCTTCCAGGAGATTGTATCTAATTTTTTGAAATTATTCTCCTTACAGATACTAATTGTATGACTGGGAACAAATGGAAAAAGAGATACAAAAGCTAACTGAAGAAAATAACACATTAAAAACCATAACAGGTAAATGGAAGCTAATGATTCTGTGAGACAGCAAGCATTAGTCAAAAAAACTAAAAATAATGAAGAAAATGAAAGAAAATGTGAAATATGTCATTGACAAAACAGCTGACCTGGAAAGTAAATATAGAAGAGACAATTTAAAAATCATTGGCCTACCTGAAGATCTGGACCAAAAAAATAAAAAAAAAAAGAGCTTGCATAGCATTCTTCAACAGATAATTAAGGAAAACTGCCCCATATTCCAGAAACACAAAGAGAAATACTCATTGAGAGAATCCATCAATCATCTTCAGAAAGAAATCTCACAAGGAAAACTCCAAGAAACGTTGTTGAGAAACTCCAAAATTAGAATTCCAAGGAAAAACTATTGCAAGCTGCCGGACAAAAACAATTCAAATATCAAGGAGCAACATAAAGGATTACACAGGATCTGGAAACTTCTATAATAAGGGATCAGAGAGCCTGGGATACCACATTCTGGAAGGCAAGGGAAAAAAAGCTAGAAAAAGAATAAATTTAAAACCCCAAAACTGAAAGCCAAATTAAAAAATCTGAAACTCAAGGGAGAGAATAATAAAATTGAAACTAAGGAAACTATTGAATTAATAAATAAAATAAGATTTGAATTTATGAAGAAAAACAAACAAAATAACAAAATTGTTGGTTTATTTGATTAGAAAAAAAAGAAAGGAAAAAGCCAAATACCAAGCAGCAAAAATGAAAAAGGTGGATTTGCCACCAAGAAGAAAGAAATTAAAGAAATTAGAGGAGTTATTTTTGCCAAACTCTATGTCAGCAAGCCTGATGGTCTAACTGAAATGGGTGAATATTTAAAATATATATGTAATTTGCTCAGATAAACAGAACTAAAAATAAATTAGTTACAGAGTCCTGTTTTAGAAAAAGAAATTGAACAAGTTATTAATCAACTTCCTAAGAAAAAATCTCCAGGGCCAGATGGATTCACAAGTCAATTCTTCACAAGTCAATTCTACCAAACATTTAAACAACAATTAATTCCAATACTAAGTAAAATATTTGAAAAGATACATAAAGAAGGAGTCCTCTCAAATTCCTTCTATGACACAAGTATGGTATGAAGAGCCAAAACAAAGAAAGAAAATTACAGACCAATCCCCCTAATTTATATTGATGCAAAAAAAAACTTAAATAAAATATTAACAAAGGGATTACAACAATTTATCAACATGATAATACACTATGACCAAGTGGGATTTATACCAGGAATGCAGGGCTAGTTTATTATCAGGAAAACTATTACCATAATTAACCATATCAATAACAAAACCAACAGAAATCATATGATCTCAGTAGATGTAGAAAAAACTTTTCACAAAATACAGCATCCATTCCTATTTAAAAATTAGACAGCATAGGGATAAAGGCAGATTTCCTTAAAATAATAAGCAGTATGTATCTAAAACCAAGAGCAAGTATTATTTGTAATGGAGAAAAGCAGGATGTATTCCCAATAAGATTAGAGGTAAAACAAGGATGCCCATTATCACTACTATTATTCAACATTTTATTAGAAATGTTGGCTTTAACAATAAGAAAAGAAAAGAAAATTAAAGGAATTGGAACAGGAAATGAGGAAATAAAACTATCACTCTTTGCAGATGATATGATATGATGATATACATAGAAAAGCTTAGAAAATCTTCCAAAAATCTACTGTTACCAAGCCACAGATTTAGTAAAGTTGCAGTGTATAAAATAAACCAACATAAATCATCAACATTTCTATATATTACTGACAAAATCTATAAGTTAGAGATAGAAAGAGAAATTCCATTTAAAATTACTGTAGGCAAAATAAAATACTTGGGGGTCTGCCTGCTAAGACAAACCCAAGAACTATATGAAAACAACTAAGAACACTTCTCACACAAATAACGTCAGATCTTGGAAAAATTTGGATTGGAAAATGTCAATTGCTCACAAAATTATTTTATAAGACTAGAAGAAACAATAGAAAATTTCTCTGCAAGAACAAAAGGTCAAGAATATCAAGGGAATTAATGAAAAAAAAAATCAAGCAATGGTGTTCTAGTAGTACCAAACCTAAAACTATAACATAAAGCAGCAGTCAACAAAACCATTTGTTATGGCTAAAAAATAGAGTGGTGGGTCAGTGAAATAGATTAGATACACATGACACAATAATCAAGGTCTATAGTAATGTAATATTTGATAAACGACTAAACTTCAGTTTCAAGAATAAAAAGTCATAATTAGACAAAATTTGCTGGGAAAAGTAGAAAATAATGTCAGAAACTTGGCATAGGCCTACATCTCACATCCTATATCAAAGTAAGAACAAAATGGTACATGATTTGGACAAAAAGCATGATAGCATAAACAAATTAAGGGAGCAGTAGATGATTTACCTATCAGATATTGGGAGAAGGAGGAATGGATGACCTAAAAAAAGCTAAAGAACATTATGAAAGACAAAATGGGCAACTTTGATTACATTAAGTTAAAACATTTTTGCACAAATAAAACCAACAGAAACAAGATTAACAAGGAAGTACCAAGCTGGGAAAAAGTTTTAGAGCTATTGTTTTTGATAAAGGTCTCATTTCTAAAATATATTAAAATTGTATCAAATTTATTAGAATACAATTAATTCCTTCATTGATAAATGGTCAGAGGATATGAACAGATGCTTTTTAGATGACAAAATTAAAGTCATCTATAGTCACATTAAAAAAAGCCTCACATTCCCAATTGCTTAAAATGACAGGAAAAGATAATGATAAATGTTTGAGGAGAAGTGGGAAAACTAGGACATTAATGCATTTTTGGTAAAGCTCTGAATGATCCAAGCATTCTGGAGAGCAATTTGGAATTATGCCCAAAGGACTATTGATGCTGCATACCCTTTGACCTAGCAGTACTCTTACTGTGTCTGTATCTCAAGGGAATCATAATGGAGGGAAAGGTCCCACATATGTAAAAGTGTTTGTAGCAGCTCTTTTTGTGGTGGCAAAAAATTGGAACATGAATAGATGCCCATCATTTGGGTAATGGCTGAACAAGTTGTGGAATATGAAGGCAATGGAATATTATTGTCCTATAAAAATAATGAACAAGCTGATTTTTAGAAAGACCTGGAAAGACTTACACGAACTGATGCTGAGCAAAGCAAGCCAAACTAATAATACATGGTCTACAATAACAGGAAGGATGTTCGATGATTAACCTAGAAAGATTTCTCAGTGGTTCAATGATCCAAAGCAATCCTAATAAACTTTGGAAAGAAAATGTCATCTGCATACAGAAAAAGAACTATAGAAACTAAATGTAAATCAACATATTCTATATTCACTTATTTTTTCTGTGTTTTTTCCTCTCCCATGGTTTTTATCTTTTGCTTTTATTTTTCTCTCCCATCATGATTCATAAAGCAATGTGCGTTAAAAATAAACAAAAAAAATGGCAATACCTACATGAATCTTGTTGCGGCATTTAACAGGTAAACTATTTTCCTTATTCTCCTTATTTCTAGCCTATTAATGCTGAAATATTCTGAGATCTAAGAATTATTCATGAAAAATTTATATGATTTTTGAAAATCATTTCTATACATAGCATTATGATAACACCTTAAGCATTTTATTCATTTTTCAAAAATATGAAATGAGAGATATAATGAACTGTGGATATCTCTATTTATTAAATTCTATTTCTTTGGAAGTTGCTTCAATCAACTAGTGACTCAGGTTCATGTGATTCACAATTCTTAGACTGTGATTTACTGTAAACTTTTTTTTTATCATACCTAATAAAGACATACCTTGAGATGAAAATTTACCTGTTCTTGATTCTCATAGAAGACATATTCACAATAGTATGAGCTTATACCCTTCATTTTGAGGTATTTTGTCTTTTCTTGAGAGATCATCCAAGGTGGAAATGGAATGAAGCATATGGGGATTCAGTTGTGTTAGGAAATGGTTTCCTTATATTGGATATGTCATAAATGTTTGTTGAAAAGTATTGAATGTTTTTTCCCCCAAAAAATGTGAATCTGATAGTAAATAAATAAGACCTTAGTTTTGTTTATTAGTTCAATAGACTTTTTAAATTTCATTATTATTAATCTCCCCTTTTATTTTTAGTTTCAAACTTGATATTTATTTGGGGGTTCTTTTTTTACCTTTTTTTTGGTTAAATGCTCAATTCATTGATCTTCTCTTTCTCTATTTTATTCAAGTAAACATCTAGAGATATAAAATATCCCCTAAGAACTTCATTGGCTGCATTCCATAGTTTTTTTTGTTTTTTTTTGCACATATGGGTTCCTTTCCCTCCTTTAAGATCTCTTTGGAATATAGACTTAGTAGAAACACTGACGGGTCCATCAGTATTGATTATCATATAGTCTTCTTGTTGCCATGTATTATGATCTCCCGGTTCTGCTCATTTCACTCAGCATCAGTTGATGCAAGTCTCTCCAGGCCTCTCTGAAATAATCCTTCTGGTCGTTTCTTTCTTTTTTTTTAAAGCTTTTTATTTGTATAACATATGTATGGGTAGTTCCCCAGCATTGATCTTTACAAAGATTTCCATTACAAATTTTGCCCCCAGTCCTCTCCCCTCTCCTAGATGGCAGGAAGTCCACTACATGTTAATAATGTTGAAATGCTTGACAAGTTATGCAAGAAAAATCCTATCTACAAGAAAAAAAAGAAAATCAGAGAAAGGCAACACAATGCAAGTAAATGTCAATAGAGATCATGAAAATGTTACGTTGTGATCGATATTTCATATCCCTCTCTCAGGGTGTATATGGTTTTCTTCAGTGAACAATTGGAACTGGTTTGAGACAATTCTTTGTTGCAGAGAGCCATGACCATCAGAACTGATCATCATGTAATACTGTTGTTGCTGTGTATGATGATCTCCTGATTCTGCTCGTTTCACTCAGCATCAGTTCATGCAAGTCCCTCCAGACCTCTCTGAAATCGTCCTGCTGGTCGTTTCTTACAGAGCAATAATATTCCATAACATTCATATACCATAATTTATTCAGCCACTCTCCAATTGATGGGCATCCCTTCAGTTTCCAATTTCTAGCCACTACAAAAAGGGCTGCCACAAACATTCTTGCACATGTGGGTCCCTTTCCCTCCTCTAAGATCTCTTTGGGATATAGGCCCAGTAGAAACACTGTTGGGTCAAAGGGTATGCACAGCTTGACAACTTTTTGAGCATAGCTCCAAATTGCTCTCCAGAATGGTTGGATCCGTTCACAGATCCACCAACAATGTATTAGTGTCCCAGCCCTCCCACATCCCCTCCAACATTCATCGTTATCTTTTCCTGTCCTTTTAGCCAATCTGACAGGTATGCAGTGGTACCTCAGAGTTGTCCTAATATTCATTTCTCTGATCAATAGTGATTTGGAGCAACTTTTCATATGACTAGAGATGGTTTTAATTTCATCATCTGAAAATTGTCTCTTCATATCCCTTGACCACTTATCTATTGAAGAGTGGCTTGAATTCTTATATATATGAGACAATTCTCTATATATTTTAGAAATGAGGCCTTTATCAGAACCATTAAATGTAAAGATGGTTTCCCAATTTGATTCTTCCCTCCTAATCTTGTCTGCATTTGTTTTATTTGTACAAAAAACTTTTTAACTTGATATAATCAAAATTATCTATCTGGTGTTCAATTAAGAGTTCCAGGTCTTCTTTGGACATAAATTTATTCCATCTTCACAGATCTGAGAGATAAACTATATTACGTTCCTCTAACTTGCTTACAAAGTCCGTGTTTATATCTAGATCATGAACCCATTTAGATCTTATCTTGGTATGTGTTGTTAGGTATGGGTCAAGCCCTAATTTCTTCCACACTACTTTCCAATTTTCCCAGCAGTTTTTGCCGAATAGTGAGTATTTATCCCAAAAGCTGAGGTCTTTGGGTTTATCGAATACTAGATTGTTAAGGTTATTGCCTAGATTGTCCTGATATCCTATCCTATGCCACTGATCGACTGCTCTATTTCTTAGCCAGTACCAAACGGTTTTGATGACTGCTGCTTTATAATATAGTTTTAGATCTGGTACAGCAAGGCCACCTTCATCTGCCTTTTTTTCATTAATCCCCTTGAAATCCTTGACCTTTTGTTCTTCCAAATGAACTTTGCTACTATTTTTTCTAGATCTGTAAAATAATTTCTTGGGAGTTTGATTGGTATGGCACTAAATAAGTAGATTAGTTTGGGTAGTATTGTCATTTTTATTATGTTTGCTCTGCCTACCCAT
>JAJPUD010014135.1:29657-41620 GCA_023553655.1 Myrmecobius fasciatus
CTTGAAATCCTTGACCTTTTGTTCTTCCAAATGAACTTTGCTACTATTTTTTCTAGATCTGTAAAATAATTTCTTGGGAGTTTGATTGGTATGGCACTAAATAAGTAGATTAGTTTGGGTAGTATTGTCATTTTTATTATGTTTGCTCTGCCTACCCATGAGCACTTAATATTTTTCCAATTGATTAGGTATGATTTTATTTGTGTGGAAAGTGTTTTGTAGTTTAGTTCTTATAGTTCCTGACTTTTCTTTGTCAGATAGATTCCCAAATATTTTATCCTATCATCTGTTATTTGGAATGGAATTTCTTTTTCTATCTCTTGCTGCTGAACTTTGCTGGTAATATATAAAAATGCTGATGATTTATGTGGATTTATTTTGAATCCTGCCACTTTGCTAAAGTTGTGAATTGTTTCTAGTAGTTTTTTAGTTGAGTCTCTAGGGTTCTCTAAGTATATCATCATGTCATCTGCAAAGAGTGATAATTTGGTTTCTTCATTACCTACTCTGACTCCTTTTATCTCTTTTTCTTCTCTTATTGCTAAAGCTAACATTTCTAATACAATATTAAATAATAATGGTGATAGTGGGCAGCCTGGTTTCACTCCTGATCTTATTGGGAATGGTTTTAGTTTGTCTCCATTACATATGATGCTTGCTGATGGTTTTAAATAGATGCTACTGATCATTTTAAGGAAAAGTCCATTTATTCCTATACTCTCTAGTGTTTTTAACAGGAAAGGGTGTTGGATTTTGTCAAAGGCTTTTTCTGCATCTATTGAGATAATCATATGGTTTTTGTTAATTTGGTTATTAATATAAATAATTATGCTGATAGTTTTCTTAATATTGAATCAGCCCTGCATCCCTGGTATAAATCCTACTTGGTCATAGTGCACTATCCTGGGGATGACTTTCTGTAATCTCATTGCTAAAATCTTATTTAGAATTTTTGCATCAATATTCATTAGGGAAATTGGTCTATAGTTTTCTTTCTCTGTTTCCACCATACCTGATTTAGCTATCAGCACCATATCAGTGCCATAGAAGGATTTTGGCAGTATACCTTCTTTCCCTATTTTCTCAAATAGTTTGTGTAGTTTTGGAATTAATTTTTCTTTGAATGTTTCGTAGAATTCACATGTAAATTCATCTGGCCCTGGAGATTTTTTCTTAGGGAGTTGGTTAATAGCTTGTTCTATTTCTTTTTCTAATATGGGGCTATTTAAATAATTGATATACTTTTTTGTTAACCTGGGAAATCTATATTTTTGTAGATATTCCTCCATTTCATTTAGATTATCGAACTTACTGGCATAAAGTTGGGCAAAGTAACTCCTAATTATTGCTCTAATTTCCTCTTCATTGGAGGAAAGTTCTCCCTTATCATTCTTGAGACTAACAATTTGATTTTCCTCTTTCCTTTTTCTTATCAAATTAACTAAAGGCTTATCTATTTTGTTGGTTTTTTTCATAGAACCAACTCTTAGTTTAATTTAATAACTCAATAGTTTTCTTATTTTCAATTTTATTAATTTCTCCTTTTATTTTTAGAATTTCCAATTTGGTATTTAATTGAGGGTTTTTAATTTGTTCTTTTTCTAGTTTTTTTTTAATAATAAACCCAATTCGTTGATCTTTTCTTTCTCTATTTTATGCAAGTAAGCATCTAGAGATATAAAATTGCCCCTTATAACCACTTTAGCCGTATCCCACAAATTTTGGTATGTTGTCTCCTTATTGTCATTCTCCTGGATGAAATTATTGATTGTGTCTATGATTTGCTCTTTCACCCATTCATTCTTCAGGATTAGATTATTTAATTTCCAATTAACTTTTGGTTTATTTTCTCCTGGCCTTATATTGCATGTGATTTTTATTGCATCATGATCTGAAAAAGATGCATTTATTATTTCTGCCTTTCTGCATTTGATTTTGAGGTTTTTATGCCCTAACACATGGTCAATTTTTGTATAGGTTCCATGGAGTGCTGAGAAAAAAGTAAACTTCCTGCTGTCTCCATTAAATTTTCTCCATAGATCTATCATACCTAGCTTTTCTAACAATTGGTTTATCTCCTTAGTTTCTTTCTTGTTATTTTTGTGATTTGATTTATCTAATTCTGAGAGAGCAAGGTTGAGATCCCCCAATAGTATCGTTTGGCTGTCTATTTCTTCTTGCATCTCTCTTAATTTCTCCCCTAGGAATTTGGATGCTATTGCACTTGGTGCATATATATTTAGTATTGATATTGCTACATTATCTATGGTACCCTTTAATAAAATATAGTTTCCTTCTTTATCTTTTTTGATTAGATCTATCTTGGCTTTTACTTGATCTGAGATAAGGATTGCTACCCCTGCTTTTTTTTTTTGTTCACCGGAAGCATAATAGGTCCTGCTCCAGCCTTTTACCTTCATTCTATATGTGTCACTATGTTTTAGATGTGTTTCTTGTAGACAACACATTGTGGGATTCTGATTTTTAATCCAGTCTGATATCCGCTTCCGCTTTATGGGAGAGTTCATCCCATTCATATTCAGAGTTAGAATAACTAATTCTTTATTTCCTGCCATCTTATTTACCCAAGTTATGTTTTCCCCTTTCCTTTCCCCTTTCTCCCTTCCCCCCTCCTCATTACTTTGCTTTTGATGACCCCCTCCCCCTAAAAATACTCCACCCTTTAGATCCCCTCCCCCTGTTTTTACTCCTTCCCCCTGATTCTTCTATTTTCCCTTCTATTAGTTTGTCCCTTACTTTTCCTCCTTTCCCTCCCACTTCCCTGTAGCAACAGACAAGATTCTATGTGAAATAAAATGTCTGATATACACTTTTAGAGCCCAACCTGATGAGAGTAAGATTTACACAATGCTCATCTCCCTCCCCTCTTTCTCTCAGTTATACTAGGTTTTCTTTGGCTCTTCAAGTGATTTTACCTTGTTTTTACCTCCTTTTTTTTAGATCTTATTTTACCACTTTTCCCCTCTTTTTCCCAGCATGACAACCTTTCCCCCTCTTGTTCTCTTTTTCATATTATCAAAGTAATATCTAGTTAATTATACCCCAAACTTTAAGTATCCCCCTAGTAAAAATAAAGTTCTCAAGAGTCCTTTCCTTTTTACCTTTTTATGCATCTCGACTTCTGTGTTTGGATGTCGAATTTTTTGTTCAGATCCGGTCTTTTCATTAGAAATAGGTGAAATTCACCTATATTTTTGAATGACCATCTTCTTCCCTGGAGGATAATGCTCATTCTAGCTGGATAAGTTATTCTTGGTTGTAATCCAAGTTCCTTTGCCCTTCGGAATATCTGGTTCCAGGCCCTTCGATCCTTCAATGTGGAGGCTGACAGATCATGTGTGATTCTAATTATTGATCCTCGGTATTTGAATTGTTTCTTTCTAGCTGCTAGCAGAATCTGTTCCTTGGTGCTATAGTCGTGAAATTTAGCCACGATATTCTTTGGGGTTTTAATTTTGGCATCTCTTTCAGGAGGTGATCGGTGAATTCTTTCAATGGTGATTTTGTCTTTTGATTCTACAATCTCAGGGCAGTTTTCTTTCAGGATTTCCTGGAAGATAGTGTTTAGATTCTTTTTTTCATCATGGCTTTCAGGAAGTCCAATAATCCTTAGATTGTCTCTTCTAGATCTATTTTCCAAGTCAGTTGTTTTTCCTAGGAGATATTTCATATTTTCTTCTAATTTTTTATTTTTTTGTTTTTGTTTGACTGATTCTTGAAGTCTTAGTGAGTCATTCACTTGCATTTGTTCAATTCTTATTTTTAAAGTGTTGTTTTCTTCAGTTACCTTTTTAAGCTCCTTTTGTAACTGGCCAATTGAATTTTTTTGTTCATTGCACTCTTTTTCCACTTCACTAATTTTAATTGTCAATAAATTGGTGTTTTTTTCATATCTCTTTTGCAGGGCATTATATCTTTCTTGCACTGATTTCAGTTTATTTTCCCATTTATCCTCCAGCTCTCTTTTGAGGTTCTTTATGCAATCTTCCAGAAAGGCCTTTTGAAAAAGTCACCAGTGATGGTCTTTAATACCTTCTTCTGGTATTTTGTCTAAAGGAACCTCACAATCTGGGGTCATGGCTTCTTTGTCTTGATAAAAGCTGTCTATGGTGAGAGCTCTCTTTTGCTTCTTCATTTTTTTTAGACAGTGTGGATATCTCTTTAAGGTAGGGAAAAAATGGCAGCTGAAAGGCTCCTGAAGTTCTTTGCCCTGGGACACTTCGTTGAATTAACTTAAGGTGCTGGGCCGGTGGGGGCTAGGACTAAGTCGGAATTACTCCTTAAACAAGGCAAGTCTGCCAGAACACCTGCCCCAATCAGGGCAGAGTGTCCCAAGTGCCTCAGATAAACTCCAGGTGTTTGGAATTTGGAGTCTGGAGTTTGGAATTTCTGTCACGATGAGCTGACCTTTGTCCCACCCTCACTTCTGGCCTACACAGGAGTCCTCTATTTATTTCTCTGTCTGAATTAGACAAACCTGATATGAAGTTCCTCATAAAACAGTGTCCAAATATTTCTGGATTTGTTGACTTGAAGATCAGTTCAGAGGTTTATTTTATTTTTGATTTGAGAGAAGATCGGAGGAGAGGCAGAGAGTCACCTTTTCACTCTGCCATCTTGACTCCGCCCCCAAAACATGGATTTTCAAAATGCATCTTTGAGTGTTTCTTCTCTTTTCTGCTTATCCCATATCTCACCTTTTACTCCCTACTGCTTCTTCCTTCTGGTCATTTCTTGCAGAACAATAATATTCCATGGCATTCATATACCATAGTTCATTCAGCCATTTTCCAATTGATGGGCATGCATTGAGTTTTTAGTTTCTAGTCACTACAAAAAGGGATTTTTTTTTTTGCACATGTGGGTTCCTTTCCCTCCTTTAAGATCTCTTTGGAATATAGACTCGGTAGAAACACTGACGAGTCAAAGGGTATGCACAGGTTGACAACTTTTTGAGCATAGTTCCAAATTGCTCTCCAGAATGGTTGGATCCATTCACAGTTCCACCAACAAAGTATCAGTGTCCCAATTTTCCCACATCCCCTCCAACATTCATCTTTATCTTTTCCTGTTATCTTAGTCAATCTGACTGGTGTGTAGTGCTATGGCAGAGTTATCTTAATTTGCATTTTTCTGATCAATACTGATTTGGAGTACCTTTTCATATGACTAGAAATAGTTGTTATTTCATCACCTGAAAACTGTCTGTTCATATCCTTTGACCATTTATCAATTGGATAGTGGCTTGAATTCTTATAAATGAGTTAATTTTCTATATATTTTAGAAATGAGGGCTTTATCAGAACCCTTGAATGTAAAGATGATTTCCCAATTTATTGCTTCCCTCCTAATCTTGTCTGCATTAGTTTTGTTTGTACAAAAACTTTTTAACTTAATATAATCAAAATATCTATCTGGAGTTGAGTTAAGAGTTCCAGATCTTCTTTGGATACAAATTCCTTCCTTCTCCACGGGTCTAAAAGGTAAACTATCCTATGTTCCTCTAATTTGCTTATAATATCACTCTTTACTTCTCAATCATGAACCCTTTTATATCTTATCTTGGTATGTGGTGTTAGGTGTGGGTCAAGCCCTAATTTATTCGATATTACTTTTCAATTTTCCCAGCATTTTTGTCAAATAGTGAGTTCTTATCCCAAAAGCTGAGGTTTTTCGGTTTGTCAAACACCAGATTGCTATAGTTATTGCTTAGTTTGTCCTGTGATCCTATTGAATTCCACTGATCGACTATTCTGTTTCTTAGCCAGTAGCAAATGGTTTTGATGACCACTGCTATATAATATAGTTTTAGATCTGGCACAGCATGGCTACCTAAATCAGCCTTTTTTTTCATTAATTCCCTTGAAATTCTTGAGTTTTTGTTCTTCCAAATGAACTTTGCTACTATTTTTTCCAGATCTGGAAAATAATTTCTTGGGAGTTTGATTGGTATGGCATTAATAAGTAAATTAGTTTGGGTAGTATTGTCATTTTTATTATATTTGCTTGGCCTACCCATGAGAACTTGATATTTTTTCCAACTGAATAGATCTGACTTTATTTGTTTGGAAAGTGATTTGTAGTGATTCATATAGTTCCTGATTTTTCCTTGGTAGATAGATTCCCAAATTTTTTATACTATTGATAGTTATTTTGAATGGAATTTTTTTTATATCTCTTGCTTCTGAACTTTGTTGGTAATACAAAAAATGCTGATGATTTATGAGATTTATTTTGCATCCTGCAACTTTGCTATAATTGTAAATTATTTCTAGTAGTTTTTTAGTTGAGTCTTTAGGGTTCTCTAAGTACACCATCATGTCATCTGCAAAGAGTGATAATTTGGTTTCCTCATTACCTACTCTAATTCCTTTAACCTCTTTTTCTTCTCTTACTGCCAAAGCTAACATGTCTAATACAATATTAAATAGTAATGGTGACAGTGGGCAGCCTTGTTTCATTCCTCATCTTATTAGGAATGGTTCTAATTTGTCCCCATTACATATGATACTTGCTGATGGTTTTAAATAAATACTACTGTTCATTTTAATTTATTCCTATACTCTCCAGTGTTTTTAATAGGAATAGGTGTTTGATTTTGTCAAATGCCTTTTCTGCATCTATTGAGATAATCATATGATTTTTGTTAATTTGGTTATTAATATAATTGATTATGCTGATAGTTTTCCTAATATTGAATCAGCCCTGCATTTCTGGTATAAATCCTACTTGGTCATAATGTATTATCCTGGGGATGACTTTCTGTAATCTCATTGCTAATATTTTATTTAACATTTTTGCATCAATATGCATTAGGGAAATTAGTCTATAGATTTCTTTCTCTGATTTCATCCTACCTGGTTTAGCTATCAGCACCATATCTGTATCATAAAAGAAATTTAGTGGTACATCTTCTTTCCCTATTTTATCAAATAGTTTATATAGTATTGGAATTAATTGCTCTTTAAATATTTGGTAGAATTCACATGTAAATCCATCTGGCCCTGGAGATATTTTCTTAGGGAGTTGATTAATAGCTTGTTCTATTTCTTTTTCTGAAATGGGGCTATTTAATTAATCCATTTCCTCTTCTGTTAACCTGGGCAATCTATATTTTTGCAGGTATTCCTCCCTTTCACATAGGTTATCAAATTTATTGGCATAAAGTTGGGCAAAGTAACTACTAATTATTGCTCTAATTTCCTCTTCATTGGAGGAAAGTTCTCCCTTATCATTTTTGAGACTAACAATTTGATTTTCCTCTTTCCTTTTTCTGATCAAATTAACTAAAGGCTTATCTATTTTGTTGTTTTTTTCATAAAATAACTCTTAGTTTTATTTATTAATTCAATAGTTTTCTTGTTTTCATTTTTATTAATTTTCCCTTTTTTGAGAATTTCCGATTTGCTATTTAATTGAGTTTTTAATCTGTTCTTTTTCTAGCTTTTTAAGTTGTAAGCCCAAATCATTGATCTTTTCTTGCTGTTTTATGCAAGTAAGCTTCTAGAGATACAAAATTACCCCTTATAACCGCTTTAGCTCTATTCCTCAAATTTTGGTATGTTGTCTCATTATTGTCATTCTCCTCCATGAAATTATTGATTGTGTCTATGATTTTTTCTTTCACCCATTCATTCTTTAGGATTAGATTGTTTAATTTCCAATTAACTTTTGGTCTATTTTCTCATGGCTTTATATTGCATGTGATTTTTATTGCAGCATGATCTGGAAAAAATGCACTTACTATTTCTGCCTTTCTGCATTTGATTTTGAGCTTTTTTAATGTCCTAACAAATGGTCAGTTTTTGTATAAGTTTCACGAATTGCAGAGGAAAAAAGTAAACTCCCTTCTGTCTTGATTCAATTTTCTCCAAGATCTATCATACCTAATTTTTCTAACATTTTATTTTCCTCCTTAACTTCTTACTTAATTATTGTGTACTTTGATTTATCTAATTCTGAGAGAGCAATGTTGAGATCCCCCACTAGTATAGTTTTGCTGTCTATTTCTTCTTGCATACCTCTTAACTTCTCCTCTAGGAATTTGGTTGTTATACTACTTGATGCATATATGTTTAGTATTGATACCGCTTCATTATCTATGGTACCCTTTAGTAAAATGTAGTTTTCCTTCCTTATCTCTTTTAATTAGATCTACCTTTACTTTTACTTAATCTAAGATCAGGATAGCTACCCCTGCTTTTTTTGTTTTTGTTTTTGTTTTTTTGTTTACCTGAAGTATAATAGATTCTGCTCCAGCCCTTTACCTTCATTCTGTATGTATCTCTATGCTTTAAATATACTTCTTGCAACAACATATTGTAGGATTATGGCTTTTAATCCAGTCTGCTATCTGCTTCTGTTTTATGGGAGAGTTCATCCCATTCACATTCACAATTAACATAACTAATTCTGTATTTCCTGCCATTTTATTTAGCCAAAGTTATGTTTTTTTTTCTCTTTCCTTTCCCCTTTCTCCCTTCCCCTTTCCCCAGTATTTTGCTTTTGATGACCACCTCTCTCAAACAGGCCTTCCCCCTTTAGAGCCCCTCCACCTTTTTTACACCTTTCCCCTAATTCTTCTATTTTCCCTTCTATTAGTCTTTCCCTTTCTTTTTCTTCTTTCTCTCCCACTTCCCTATAAGGAAGGACAATTTCTCTGTGAAACTGAATGTATCTGAAATTCTCTTTTAGAACCCAATCTGTTGAGAATAAGAGTTACACAATGCTCCCTTTTTTTTCCTCAATTATATTAGGTTTTCTTTGCCTCTTTATGAGATTTTACCTTCTTTTCCCTCTTTTTCCAGTATGATCCCCCTTCCACCTAGAGTTTCTTTTTCATATTATAAAAGAAAAATCAAATTATACCCCCATTCTCTAAGTATACCCATAATAGAAATATAGTTCTCAAGAGTTCTTTCCTTTTTACCTTTTTTATGCTTTTCTTGAGTTCTGTGTTTGGGGGTGAAATTTTTTTGTTCAGATCTGGTCTTTTCAATAGAAATAGGTGAAATTCACCTATATCATTAAATGTTCATCTTTTTCCCTGGAAGATAATGCCCATTCTAGCTGGACAGCTTATTCTTGGCTGTAATCCAAGTTCCTTTGCCTTTTGGAATATCTCATTCCAGGCTCTTCAATCCTTTAATGTGGAAGGTGACAGATTCTGGGTGATTCTTATTATAGTTCCTCAGTATTTTAATTGTTTCTTTGCAGCTGCTAGCAATATCTTTTCCTTGGTGCAACTTAGCTATGATATTCATTGGGGATTTAATTTTGGGATCTCTTTCAGGAGGTGATCAGTGAATTCTTTCAATGGCTACTTTGCCTTCTGATTCTAAAACATCAAGGCAGTTTTCTTTCATGATTTCCTGGAAGATAGTATCTAGGTTCTTTTTTTCATCATAGCTTTCAGGAAATCCAATAATCCTTAGATTTTTCTCTCCTAGGTATATTGTCTGAGTCAATTATTTTTCCTAGGAGAAATTTCATATTTTCTTTTATTTTTTTCATTTTTTTTGTTTGACTGGTTCTTGAAGTCTTATTGATTCATTTACTTCCATTGGTTCAATTCTAATTTTTAGTGTATTCTTTTCTTCAGTTACCTTTTTTAAGCTCCTTTTGTAATTGGCCAATTGGATTTTTTTGTTCATTGTAATCTTTTTCAATTTCACCAATTTTGTTTTTCAGGGAATTGGTGTCTTTTTTCATATTTCTTTTGTAGAGCTTTTTCCATTCCTTTTTGCAATGATCCATTTCATTTGCCCATTTTTTCTAATTCTCTTTTGATATTATTTATGCAATCTTCCAGGAAAGCCTTGTGAAATGGGGACCAGCTCATGTCTTCTTTTGTGGCTTCTTCTGGAGTTACTTTACCTTTATGAACCTCAGGATCTAGGGTCTGTTCTTCTCTCCATAAAAACTGTCTATGGTGGGGTGGAGCCAAGATGGCAGAGTGAAAAGGTGACTTTCTGCCTCTCCTCTGATCTTCTCTCAAATCAACAATAAAATAAGCCCATGAACTGATCTTCAAGTCAACGAACTCAGAAATATTTGGGCACAGCTCTCTGGATAACTTCATATCAGGTTAGTCGGACTCGGACAGAGAGATAAATAGACGACAACTGTGCAGGCCGGAAGTGAGGGTGGGACTCAGCTCAGCTCATCATGGAAGAAATTCCAAACTCCAAACTCCAAATTCCAAACACCTGGAGTTTATCTGAGGCACTCGGGGGCACTGTGCCCTGATTGGGGGCAGGTGTTCTAGCAGACTTGCCTTGTTTAGGGAGTAATTTGGACTTAGTCCTAGCCCCCACCGGCCCAGCACCTTAAGTCAACTCGCCGAAGTGCCCCAAAGCAAGGCTTTTTGCAGCCGCCATTTTTTCCCCTACCTTAAAGAGATATCCATGCTGTCTAAAAAAAATATGATGAAGAAGCAAAAGAGAGCTCTCACCATAGACAGCTTTTATCAAGACAAAGAAACGACCCCAGAGCCAGAGATTCTTTTACACAAAAATCCAGAGAACATCAGCCAGGACCATCACTGGTCCCCTTTTCAAAAGGCCTTTCTGGAAGACTGCATAAAGAACCTCAAAAGAGAGCTGGAGGATAAATGGGAAAATAAACTGAAATCAGTGCAAGAAGGATACAGTATCTTGCAAGAAGGATATGATGCCCTGCAAAAGAGATATGAAAAAGACACCAATTTGTTAAAAAATAAAATTAGTGAAGTGGAAAAAGAGTGCAATGAACAAATTGGCCAGTTACAAAAGGAGCTTAAAAATGTAACTGAAGAAAACAACACTTTAAAAATAAGAATTGAACAAATGCAAGTGAATGACTCACTAAGACTTGAAGAATCAGTCAAACAAAAACAAAAAAATGAAAAATTAGAAGAAAATATGAAATATCTCCTAGGAAAAACAACTGACTTGGAAAATAGATCTAGGAGAGACAATCTAAGGATTATTGGACTTCCTGAAAGCCATGATGAAAAAAAGAATCTAAACACTATCTTCCAGGAAATCCTGAAAGAAAACTGCCCTGAGATTGTAGAATCAAAGGGCAACACCATTGAAAGAATTCACCGATCACCTCCTGAAAGAGACCCCAAAATTAAGACCCCAAGAAATATCATGGCTAAATTTCAGGACTATAGCACCAAGGAACAGATTCTGCTAGCAGCTAGAAAGAAACAATTCAAATACCGAGGTTCAATAATTAGAATCACACAGGATTTGTCAGCTTCCACAATGAAGGATCGAAGGGCATGGAACCAGATATTCCAAAGGGCAAAGGAACTTGGATTACAGCCAAGAATAACCTATCCAGCTAGAATGAGCATTATCCTCCAGGGAAGAAGATGGTCATTCAATGATATAGGTGAATTTCACCTCTTTCTAATGAAAAGACCGGATCTGAACAAAAAATTTGACACCCAAACACAGAACTCAAGAGATGCATAAAAAGGTAAAAAGGAAAGGTCTCTTGAGAACTTTATTTTTACTAGGGGGATACTTAAAGTTTGGGGGTATAATTAACTAGATATTACTTTGATAATATGAAAAAGAGAACTAGAGCGGAAAAGGTTGTCATACTGGGGAAAAGAGGGAAAAAGTGGTAAAACAAGATCTAAAAAAAAAGGAGGTAAAAACAAGGTAAAATCACTTGAAGAGGCAAAGAAAACCTAATATAATTGAGAGAAAGAGGGGAGGGAGATGAGCACTGTGTAAATCTTACTCTCATCAGGTTGGGCTCTAAAAGTGTATATCAGACATTTTATTTCACATAGAAACTTGTCTGTTGCTAGAGGGAAGTGGGAGGGAAAGGAGGAAAAGTAAGGGACAAACTAATAAAAGAGAAAATAGAAGAATCAGGGGAAAGGAATAAAAACAGGGGGAGGGGATCTAAAGGGTGAAGTATTGTTTGGGGGAGGGGGTCAT
>JAJPUD010014136.1:0-41620 GCA_023553655.1 Myrmecobius fasciatus
AGATGAGGAAACTAAGGTCACTTACCAACTGTGTGACCCTAGAAAAGTCAAATAACTTCTGTCTCAGCTTCCTTATCTGTAACATGGGGATGATTTCAGTACCTATTTCCCAAAGTAGTTATAAAAATAAAAAGAGATGCTATTAGTAAAGTGCTTAGAAAAATTTAAATTACTTTGTAAATGCTAGCTATTATTAGTATTATTATAATTGAAGGAATAATCGTAACTATGTCTGCAAATCAATGTATATCTTAGTAAGGTGTCCCTCTCAGCTGGCATGACCTGGTTTATGCAAGGAAATAAATTCAGTTTTTTTTAGGTCATTCTCTGCTTATTTATTATTTAGTGAAAATCTGGTTTCAATATTGACTCCTTGTTCTTGTACTTGTTACAATTTTAAGTTCTTCCAACAAAGTCTTAACAATTCATCTTGCAGGAAAAAAAACAATGGGAATATGGATTTCATTTTCATATTAACTTAAGGTTATTAATTAATTAATCTTATTATTCGATTCAATAGGTAGCTACTATTGATAAAATATTTTGAGGGAAGAGTATGAGACCAGATACACAATTTAATTCCCTCTATCAGCATAGATCAGCACCTAGATAGCTCTAGGGGAGAAAGTGAGGCCATTGACTTTGCTCAGCCCATCTTCACATGCATCCAATTCAGTTGTATGTCAAACCATTAACTCCCTGATGTCTTGGAGAACAAACAACAAACAACAACAACAACAAGAAGTAACTTGTATACTTAGAAGGTTACTTGGAGCACTGAAAGGCTAAAGAACTTGTCCAGAGTCACCTATCTGGTATTACTTAGAGATTGAATTCGAACTCAGGTCCTACCAATTCCAAATTCAATTATTATTTCCTATGACAACAAAGAGAGCTAAGGAAATTGTTCAAGGAACAGTTGGGCCCAACTCACTTTATCCCACACTGCTATTTTTTAAATTTTTTCTTCTTTTTTAGTAAAAACTTTAGCACAAATACAAACAATTCCATATTGAAAAAATAATTATATTGCATATGAAACTATTAGTCAATATCATGTTTATTTTTAAATATATATTAAATTCAACAGTAAATTTTCCTAATGACCTGCTTCTCTGTGCTCCTTTCTAACCTTCTGCTCTCTTCTATGTATTTTTTAATGTTCCATTGATTTTTTTCTTTCCTTTATTTTCATCATTATCATTATACGTGCCCTCATCCTTTCTTCCCCCCCTTTATAGACCATAAAAAGTATTTCTTTTTATAAAAAAAATAAATATAGCCAAGCAAGAGAGTCACAAATTAGTCATGTCTGAAAATGTATTTCTCATTCTCCATATACAATTTTATCTCTGTGCCAAAAGGTGGAATATAGATTCCACCAACAAACTTCAAGAGTCCTAATTGGTCAATGAATCACTCAGATATCTAAAGTTTTTCAAAGTTTTCCTTTACAATATTGTAATCATTGTGCCAATTATTCTTCTAGTTCTGCTCATTTCATTCTGTGAGTTCAAATGGGTCTTCCCAAATTGTCTTGAACCTACTTTCATAATCTTACTTATCATATAATAAAATAATAAAATCAAAACTAACAATAATAGATAGCATTTACGGCTTGCAACAACAAAAATTATTTATGTTAACTCATTTGATCTCTACAACAATAAAGATAGATATTACTATAATCTCCATTTTATAAATGAGGAAACAGGCACAGAGGCTAAATGACTTGCCTAATAGTCACAAAGCAAGTAAATATCTATTACATTCATATAACATAATCCGTGAAGCATTCTCTGATTGATGGGCAGCTACTATTTTTCCTGTTCTGGGCTATAATAAAAAGTGCCAATTATGTATGTATATATGAATTTTTGAATGTGTAAGAATACACCCACACACATTTATACACACACATATATATCTCCTAACATATAGGTTCTTTCCCTCTGTCTTTGAACTAAAAGTATTATTTTGGGGTCAAATAATTTATACGTACATATATAAATATACATACACATGTATTCTGCTTAAAACACTTAAAATGATTCTCAAGATATTTTTACCTTGAACTCTCTTTATAGCAATAGATTCTCCCCTTAAATTATCTCTTTTTTACTCCAGCCCAAATACATAAGTTATTACCAGATCAAACAATATATGAAATTCTAAATCTTTTAAAAATATTGCTTTATGTCCAGTTAAACAATGATAATTAAGTTCACATTAAGATAATCTTTCTGAACAATTTAAATATCTAATGTATTCATTTAATATGTGTATATATGCTTCTTTGCCAGGATTTCTACATTGGAAAAAGGTAAGAACAAATGTATTTTATATTTTGTAAAAATTAAACAAAAGTAGCTTCCAGTTGAAACTATTCTTTTAATATAGCCCATAAATACATGATGGCAATCCCCACATATATTGTAATTTTCAATTTTTGACAGCTTTATCCTCTTTGAGATAGAATTTAATTTTATATATTTTAAACAGGTTTGGGACAAATATCTGGAAGTTTCAAAGGTTCATGAGATTGAACAAAGCAGTCAGACCAGAACCAAATATGTGATGAAAATCTCATGAACTGTTCATAATTGTGATACTAAAAATAACATCCAGATAATGTGAATAAAAGAAAAGCCCTTATCCTAAATTCTTTCAATTGTTTCTTAAAATTCTCTTTTCATTTGCCTAATGAAGACTCAAATTGAGACCCAGAAGAGAAAAATTATCTTCTCTCAGGATTAGGAGGAATACAGAAAATGTCAATGTTTAAAATAAGGAAATAAAACCATTACATGTTTATTTACCACTCCTCAGAGGTGAGCAATTGTAACCCTGAAACTAGAATAAATGACGATAAGGATATTTTAACACGAAGCACATTGCATTCGGATTTCGAGTGTTTATTGTCACAATCTCAGGCATAATTCGTTGTAAGATAAACTGTGTTTTAAAAATAGTCCCAAAGGCTTTTTGGTTGGTACATGAAGCATCCTTCCCCCTACAGGTAAAATAATATGTGGCATAAATATGTTTCTTAGCTTAAAACCTGGTACCACATTCTCCATCAAGTCTTTTGGCTTAAATGTTGTTGGGATATATAGACTATTGAAGGAGATGACCCCGTAATCGTGCCATTGTCTACAGATCCTTCATGTTTATGGAGAAATGAAAACAAGGGTGGGAGAGGAGGAGTTAAATAAAATAGTAAAATATGAGGGGAGCTTTCAAAAATAGTAGATCTTTTTCATTCTCTTTCTTTTTCCCCCTCCTCTTGAATAGTTTCAAATCACAATGACTCTGCAGGCTTCCCAAAGTAGAAGCACAGTTAGGAATCACCCCTGCTCTGGGGGCTTTTACGGCCGGGAGTGCTCCAACCTCCCTCCCTTCCCCCTTTTCTGCCTCCCTCCCTCAGGAGGCTTCATCCCCTAAGGCACTTTACTCTGAAGCCTGACCCCTTGTCCAGGTCCCCCTCTGCATGCTAGGCTCGGAAAGCCATGGGGCCTTCATACACTGTCAAGCTTGTTAAACTGTCTGTGTTAGGGGGAAAGTTTATAAATTCTCAGCTAGAAACAGGTTTTGGTCTTTTTTTTTAATACACACATATATGAAGAGAGAAAAAATGATATAGCTATAAATGAGATATAAATATGCATATAAATATATTTATATCACTAAAAGGAAGATATATTTTTAAACAACATAATATATATGATACATAGTATATCCATGTATTTTTGAAAGTTACATACATATTTAAGATATCAAATGAGATAAAGTGGTTAACAAAACATAGTGCTTAGAAATATGAGCTAATATATATATATATATATACACACACACATGTATACATAGGTGTGCTTTATATCTGTATATACATGCACATAAGTATATATTATATATATAAAGTATACCTATATATACATACACATGTATCTATGGCTATGCAAATGTCACATATTTATACATAATCATATATGATATGTAAATATATATTTATAAAAGACATCTAAATTTACATATTGTATCTGAGATACATATATCTATGCATAGTCTATAAATTACATGTTATATACTAACATAAATAAAATAAATATATTTGCATATAAATATATCATTTTATGTGACAACATATTTAAATGTATGTGTATTTGTGTATTCCTATGTGATACAGAAGGTTTTACTATAGTTAAGGTGAAAGTTATTCAATGGAAAGAGAATTAAAAAAAAAGAAAGAAATGGTAAGAAATATGTCTGGAATGATTATTATAATTGTTTTCTTTCTCATCTCACTTTCTCACAATCAGTACAAAAATAAAAGGACTTCTTTGGACCCTGGTTGCCCCTGCATCACAAAATACAAAGGTAACCCTTTCATCTATTAAGAACAGGAAATTTTTTTAAAATTAAAGTTCTAATTCCCAACTAGTAGCCCAGAACTTTCAACTGTATGACACTCCAGACTCTGAACGAAGGAGGCTTATCACAACGCCAGTCATTTAAAAAGCTCCCATTTTATAATAGCAATAATTTACAAGGCAGTGGGCTCCAGTGACAGTATTGTGCTCTATTATTAATTCATGGCCAGTTCTGTTGGAGGCACTTGGCCTCCGGCCTCTTGCTTGACAGCACAATAGACATGAGTTAATGCAACCCAATTCACCCCTTCTCATCTCTCATTGTTTATGAATCCTAAGGAAAACAACTTGATTGTGGCTCAGGAAGCAGAGATGTCTCACCCTTTCCCCTTTTTCTAGTTAGTTGTCTTAATTGGTGTTCCAAGGTGGGACTGAGCGATTACCAGACTTTTTTCTAGGTTGGCGACACCAATGATGCCATCTTGTGGGCACTGATCCCCTTCTGAAAATAATATTTCTTTTATAACCAAAGTTCCACCTTCCACTCTCCCCAGTTGATCCATGTGTTTTCCAGTGCATCACAAGGGCCAGACATAGTTTAGCTTCTTTACCTCTTTATATCCCACAATTCTTTTTTCCCCTGCCCGCATCCCCTGTACCAACACCTCTGCACTCCTGATTCAGGATTTGGAGTTTAGTATTGCAGAGATGCATCCCTCTCTGCCTCTGCTTTTAGCATTAGGGGCTGCAAATAACTTCCAGGAGGCCTATCATATGGTTAGCATGAGCCAATGAGAAGGCTTCACTGGGGCAGTGGTTGCCAAAAGAACAGATGTGTCTGAAGTCTGCACCAGTTCATTTGGTGACCTCCTGAAATCTCTGAAAGATTTATACTGCTAATTATAGACCTTTATCCCCCCTGATTTTTACCATCCTTTTCTTTGCTTAAAAAAAAAAAAAACTAGGAAACATTTCCATTTTTTAAATCCCATGTTATATTAGAAAGGACATAATTTTTAGAATATTACACTGAAATACACTAGGGTGATAAATGTTTTTACAAGTCACAATATAGACTTTGTTTTTAGATTTTTTTAAGTTGACAAAATAAAAGGGGGAGAGGGATACCACAGATATTTATACAGTTATCCTGAATTTAAAAAGCTCAAAATAATTTAAAAAATGACAACAACAACAAACATCCTTCAGTTGAAATTTGATGTTCATTATGGATTAGAAGTTGTGAAAATAAACCAGAGTTGACTGGAAATTTATGTGTTCATCAGATAATTACTGGTGAGAAGAGACTACAAGAGAAATTGGATGGCTTAGAAGGCCATACTGCAGTCGTTAATTGAGGAAATGAGATGCATGTTATACTCCAATTTTATTTTGACCATGGAGATTTTCTTTGTCAGCATTTAAAGCAAACAAACAAATAGGGAACTCTAGATGGATTACTCCCATTTAAATGGGATGTGAAAAGGGAAAAAAATACTAATGCATCTCCCAAATAGGTGCCAATCCTACTAGGATCAAAGTTTTCAATTTTCTAATTTCTCTAGTAGTATTAAGATGACTTTTATTCCTCTGCCAATTTTGCTTAAAAAATAGGAACATGGGTTTTCATACAATGAGTGCCAAGCCCACTGACAGCCAATGAAGAAGCTGTGGAACTAAGAAATATGAGACTAGACATTGAGGACATACCTAACAAAAGAGTCAGGAGCACAAAGTTCAGAAAGAAGAAAGAACAAAAAAGAAAAATTAAAGACAGAGAACAATCCATATTTTATGGATCAGGCCATGGTAAGCTATGGCAGGCATGATAAATTCCTAAAAAATAAAAAAAAATGGTCTTATATAGATTGTGAGTTGGCTTAGTGGACAAAGCACAGGTCAAAAGGCCTGTACAGACCTCCTAACTGCCATTTAACAGTAGTTTGATCATGGTAAGTCATTTTTACTTCTGTGGACCTCAGTTCTCTCATTTGTAAAATGGCCACTACATATACCAACCACAAGGCTGTATATAAATGTAGACCATTATTAGTAAAATGCAAATAGGTACTTGAATAATTCTTATTTCAAACAAGCAAAAAGCAAATTAGTTGCTTGTGATTTCACAGTATGTAGTTATTGTTGATGTCCACGTTAAATCCCGAAGTCCAAAAGGCAATGACCTGAAAAATGACATGAACCTGATTCTGTGATTGGGATTTAGACCACAACAGGTAAAAGAAGGAACAATCCCAAATAAATTTCACCATTCATTGGAATCCTCCCATTAATAATCCTAGAGGAGGCAATATGTACCCAGAGTCCTCCACGCACATACAACCAGAACAAAAATGTCCACACCAAGACAATTCTAAACCCATTGTCACTGATCCAGGAAAATTTGTTGTCAGGGACTTGATTGTGTATGAAAGGAATGTTGTTTTGTTTCAGAACCAAAGATTTCCGACAAGATAGAGCATGAGCTTTCTGAAAGGGGAGAGCTTTTTGTTTTTTTCTCACAAACATGCTCAGACATAGCTTTCCTTTCAGCTAATTAAGCTGTTTTAAAGCAAACTGGTCAAACAGTGACATCTCAGTGGGGAACCTTGGAGTCAATTGCATGATATAGAAGGCAGGACACTTAAAGGGTGACTTCTACTATTGTTTCCCTGAGCTGAATATTTTCTCCTTGGTCAATGCTGCCAAAGTGACCCATACAATTGGGAGAATTCAAAGCCACTGACCTCAAGAGATGCCATTAAGAAGGCAACCACAGAATAAGATTTCATGGTCAGGAGCCAAACTTACTCTCTCCTACCAAGTCCTGATGCTTACAATATTTTATATGTATGTTTTCTTCCTGTCATTAGCATATGGTTAAAACAGCTAGCTAAAAAGAGAACACAGCCATAAGGAATTGCTATAAATAATTATGCCCGTGCGAATGTGAGAGTCACAAGCTTTTTAAATAAGCAATGTGATGAACAAGAAAATAGTCTTGTGGAAATACGGTGGGTCCTTGAGTAGAAAGACAGTGAATAATTAGCAAGAATAAGTTTCACTTTGTTAAATCACACACATGGTGGGGATGATGGACCCTCTTTCCCTGTCATATATTTTGTTGAACAGAGTATGACACCCATTGTCTTTCCAAGCTGTTGAACAGAAAGTTGGTCTTTCAACATCTGCCAAATGACCATCCACTTTCCCATATGGGGATGGGGGGGGTGGGCATAAAATATTTTAAAGATTCCATTACATATAGTAGGTGCCAGGGAAATATTTGCATTTCCACATTTTATTTGCAAATCTCAATAAACTATCATGGCTTTGATTTTTCAGCATGTGTGAAATAGATGCTTGTAAGTTTGACAATATTAAAGAAAGTTAACTCTAATATATACACTCAGAGGAACACATACACATCTATTAGTGAAGAGTTTTGAAGGGGGAAATGACTGAGCACAGTCTTGTACCTAGTAGGCACTTAATAAACATTTATTGTTTTATTTATTGATTTCACCAGTATGGGAGACTTTCCGTGAGAAAATTCTCTTCATCAATGCAAATCAACACAGTCAAAAGTAAGTTGTCCATGGTAAGTCAGTATCAGAGATAGAATTGAAACACAAGTCTTCCTGACTATAAGATCCATTCTCCTATATTGTAGATCTAAAGATAGCATAATTTTAAATATTCCTCTATGCTAGCAAAACCATTCCAAGGTTCATAAGGGTATCAACTAGCTTATATGGCTTTAGGGAAACATACCGCAATATTTTGGTTAGCGAGCTAAAAGTCAAGAAGAACTTGATTCAAAGCACATTTCTTATACATACTAGCTCTGTGACCTTGGGGAAGTAACCTAACCTCTCGGTTACTCAAGCTCAGTCACAAACAGTACTGAGCTATATTGATAGAAGGAAATTTCTTATTGATCACTATCAATGAAATCACAGTTCTAAATTAAGGTGAGGGTGGGGGGGAATTTAGGGACAACCACTGTTTGCCTTATATCAAAGTGACTCTTCTTGCAGAAGCTTTACAGAAGTACAAGTGTTATCAATGTAGTAGTCTTTACAATGTAGTAGAAAGAATGTTTCACTTAGCTTAGTCTACAGTCTCACCACTAACCGGCTGGATCTCACTGGGATCATTTTTGGCTCTTGTAATCTATGATTCTATGAAAGGGAAAATAAAGAGAAATGAGACAAACAGATAGACACAAAGAGAGAGACATAGAGGGAGAGACACAGAGAAAGAGAGAGAGACAGAGAGACAGAGAAGAAAGAAGAGGGGGGAGAAGAGAGAGGGAGGAGGAAGAGAGGGAAAGAGAGGGGGAGAGGGAGAGGGAGAAAGATAGGGAGAGGGAGAGGGAGAGGGAGAGAGAGAGAGAGAGAGAGAGAGAGAGAGAGAGAGAGAGAGAGAGAAGGTAGAATGATAGTAGATTATTGGAACTTCTTTCGACATCTTTATTGTTTAGTTATTTTTCAGTTGTGTCTGATTACCTCTGATCTTTTGGGGATTTTCTTGGCAGAGATACAGGAGTGGTTTGCCATTTCTTTATCCAGTTCATTTGGTAAATGAGGAAACTGAGGCAAACAGTGTTAAGTGTTTTGCCCAGGATTACATAGTTTATAAGTATCTGAGGGTGGATTTGAATACAGGAAGAGGAGTCTTCCTGATTCTAGGCCTGGCATCCTAGGTACCACCTGGGTGACACTTATAGCATCTAGTCACACCTAAGTCTATGCTTATTCATAGCAGGTACTGTGTTTGTGTATGTAATTCAGTAACTCATTATACTAATGATACAGTTAGTGCCCCCCCCCAAAAAAAGCAAATCCATTTGCTAAAAGGAGTCAACTTCAAAATGGAAATCTCCTCAGTGTAAAATAATAGTTCTGCCCTATCTACAAAGTTAGAGTATGATGGGATCCCATGGAGTGGTTAATGAGATGCCATTCTTAAATGGTACATTAGGGACAGTGTGGTTTAGAAAACTAAAGTCTTCTCGGCCTGACTTAACTACTTCTACTCCCAGTGGTTTTCATTAGTGATTGCTAAGCCAGGCTGATGGTTTAAGATCATTGAACTTTGAGTCAGAAGACTCTGCCATTTTCTAGCTACGTGACATTGGGCAAATCTATTCTTCTCTGTGTGCCTGTTTCCTTATCTATCAAAGGAAGAGGAAGTACTAGAAGATGTTTAGTCTTTTTGTTCTAATATCCTGTGATTTTATATAATGTACAAACACTATAGCATTCTTCTCTCCTCCTCCCTCTCCTTCATCTACAGGCACATATACACCGCAACTGACAATATCCTCATGCTATCACTAGATAATCAAAATGAGTGGAATTTGACAATTGCTTTGCAATGGATAGGTTTGCTCAATCTGCATCAAAGTGTTGTAGATTAATAGATGGTGGACCATAATTAGACAGTTCAGTGGATAGAGAGTTGGATCTGGAGTCACAAAGAACCAAGTTAAAATGTAACCTCAGATATTTACTAACTGGTCATTACGGAAAACATTTAACTTTGATTTGCCTCAGTTTCCTCATGTGTAAAATAGGGATAATATAGTAGCACCTGTTGTAAGGATCAAATGAGATATTATTTTTTAAGTTATTAGCACAATAACTTTTATATAATAGGTTCTATAAAATATTATTATTATTGTTCAGATTCATTGCTGTAGATGACCATGAGGAAGTAGGTTGGGTGATATGTTTGCATCCCCAAAATCACTAACAAAATTCCTATTGTAATATCTGCTACATGTACTGCCCAAACTGCTTAGAATGCTCCTGGATAGTTATTCTCATTAAGACGGAATAACAAAGGAATCATGAAACTAAATCAAAATATAAAATAAATGAAAATGTAAACTAAAGCAAAATACAAAGCCTTAAATTAATGGTGCATCACAATTGTAATAATGGTTTTAGAAAATTAACTAAGCATGTAACAAAAACTTTGCAAACATTCCATGGATTTTGACATTAAAATAGCATGTAAGCATCTATTATCATTTTTATTATTACTATGATTATAATTTTCATATTATTTCATCTTATTAACATAGGAAAATAGAGAGCAGATAAAGTCATTCGAAAGGACTGGAAGTTCATAAGTTCTAGCCCAGGGTCTGTTACCATCTCTGTAGCTCTGACTTCATCTCTTTTGGCTTCCTCTAGGGCTTAAACTAGTCCAGGTTGTTTGGTTACTTACTTGGTTTCTGTTATAAAACTAGATATCTGTTAAAATCTATTGATCCCCTCTCAGCACAATGTTCAAAATACATAAAATAAATCAGATGACAAAGGAAAGCAATTATATTGAAATATAGTTATGAAAATTATCTATTTTAAAACAGATTCATGGACTTTATTTTTTATTAAAGCTTTTTATTTTTTCAAAATATACATGTGGACAATTCTTCAACATTAGCCCTTGCAAAACCTTGTATTCCAATTTTCCTCTCCTTCCCCCACACCCTCCCCAAATGGCAACTAGTCATATATATGCTAAACATGGTAGAAATATATGTTAAATCCAATATATGCATACATATTTATACAATTATTGTGCTGCACAAGAAAAATCAAATCAAACCAGTAAAAAAAAAGAGAAGCAAAATAAAATACAAGCACACAATAAAAACAGTGAAAATGCTCTGTTGTGAACTATATTCAGTTTCCACAGTCCTTTTTATGGGTGTAAATGGCTCTGATCACTGAACAATTGGAACTGGTTTGAATTATCTCATTGTTGAAAAGAGCCACATTCATCCGAATTGATCATTGTATAGTCTTGTTGTTGCCACGTATAATGATCTGGTTCTGCTCATTTCACTCAGCATCAGTTCATGCAAGTCTCTCCAGGCCTCTCTGAAATCATCCTGCTGGTCATTTCGTATAGAACAATAATATCATGGACTTTATATTAAAAACCCCTAATTATGCTCAGTGATCTCTTCCACTCTAAAATTCATTCTATTCTTCTTCTGTTAAATAATTTGATAGCACTGCTATCAATCACAAATATAGTCATTGTACTTAGAATATACTTTGAAATCTCCTTTTGGTTTAAAAAATGCTTATTGAGGGAAGGGAAACTTCAAGGTCTTTATGAATGCTTATTTTCCTCATATGTACAGGAAAATCTACAAGTTTACATATGACATTTGCCTTTTATCATGTTTCAAAAGTGAAGTGTAATTCTTCCTAGACTATGGGGGTCTAAAAGGTTGTATCATAGGATAATTAAATCTCTCTTTGAAATCAGGCACTGTTCCATTTTTGTCTTTGTACCTTCATTGACTACCATAATATCTGGAACATAGCAAGTTCTTTTTAATTGACTAAAAACATTATTCTACACACACACACACACATACACACACACACACACTCATATTACCTAGCCCCAATTTTGTCCCTGTTTTGACCTACATAATAACAATTTAATAGCATTGTAAGATTTGTAAAGTACTTGATTATCATTATTATGGGGTATCAATACATCAATACATCTAAACCTTCAAGGACAAGCTTCGCTAATATACTGACTGTGGACATTTAAAGAAAATAACATACAAAACTGAATAGCAAATGAACATTTTAATAATTGTGGGGTTTTGTTTTTGTTTTTACATTTTAAGTTTGGTAAAAACTGATTTCTGAATTTTATTAATAATTTTATTAATATTCATGGTATAGGAAACTTTCAGTAAGAAAACCCCCTCTACCAATGTAGAGTGGGTACATGTTCTGCAATTTAATCTTAGTGTGATGCCTAGAGAAATGAGAATTTAAGTGACTTATCCAAAATCACACAAGTATGTGTTAGTGGAGGGACTTCAATCCTAGTTTTCTTGACTATGAGGCAAGTTTTTTTTTAATCCAATTATATCAGGCTGCCCTTCTTTTGTCAGTAATATTCAGTTTAATTTATATAATAACTAAATAATCTACCACAATGAGTAATATATAAGCAATAATCCCCCAAATTTAAAACTATGAGGAAGGTGACCTGGGTTTAAGGATGAGCTTTGTATGACTTAATAGGTGAGTGAAATCAGCAAAGTCAATTAGCTTGTCTCAACTTCAGTTTCATCTGGAAAATAGGCATAAAATACCTGTCTTTTCAATTTCACAGGGTCATTGTGACAATCACATATGACAACATATAAATAAAAATATACTTTGTAAATATCAAAATGCTATCTAAGTGAAAGGTATTAGTAGAAGGAATATTGTCCATACACAAATTTGTATATGCAAATTTGTATCCAAATTACTTTTAAACAGAGTAGGTATGCCATAATGTGTCATTTTTTCAGTCACATCTGATTTTTCATTACCTCACTTGGGGCTTTCTTACTAAAGGCACTGGAATGGTTTGCCATTTTCTGCTCTATCTCATTTTACAGATGAGAAACGGAGGCAAACAGGATTAAGTGACTTGCTCAGGATCACTCATCTAGTAAGTGTACGGGCCAGATTGGAACTCAGGAAAAGAGCTTTTTCTTACTCCAGGCCCAGTATTATGTCCATTGTACCACCTATCTGCAGCTATCTGGACTCTCTTGATCTTGTATTTGAGAAACTGATATTTGGAGATTCAAGTATAAAATTTTCTATTTATCACTATTAAATTACCTATTAAATTCAGCTCTAAGTTCTCAGCTCTCAAGATTTTTTTTATCTCGACTCTGTCTTACAATATGCTAACTATCCCTCCAAGTTTTGAACTTTTTTCCTGCATATTTGATGTCTATACAATCAATGCTTTTGTTTGAGTCAATGTTAAATAGTTCAGTGTCAAGGCCAGATCCCTAAGCCACTCTGCTGTAGACTTTCTTCCAGGTCAACAGCGAGGCATTGTTAACTACTTTGGGAGCTTGGTCATGTGAAAAACTGGATTGCAACTGTTTGTGCTATCCTCTGGCTTCCATTTATCCATTTTTTTTTACAAGAATAGCATGAGCAACTTTACCAAATGTTGTTGTATATAACTACTTTTCTCATGCTACTTGTCCTTTTGCTTTGGCCATCTCTTTTGCTGGCTCTTCATTTTTCTGTGTCTTAATTGCTGTGACTCTCCCTCAAGATTCTCTTCTTGATCCCCTTCTCCCAGCTAGATACACTTTTATTTTGATAATTGTTTCCATCTTTACAGCCTCACAGTGATCACTTTTATGTAGACGGTTCCAGATTATATATATATATATAATATACATATATATATGTTTACATGCATATTTACATTTTATATGTATATGCATATACACATACATATAAGTATCCTCATTCTTGCTCCAGAGCTTTAGGAAAAGATTTTCCCTAATGTATATGTGTATTTTCCCTATATGTTCCAACAGTATCTCATATTTAACAGGTTCAAACTAAACTCACCATCCTTTCCATGGAAAGAAAAACCCATCCTTTCTCTAGTTTCTCTATTGCTCCTGATTGTAGAACAATTCCCCAAGTTACTTGGGTTTATTTTTTTAAATTTTATACCTATAATTCCCAGTATAGAAAGTCCTTCTACTAATGAAGATCAGCAAATGTAATTGTGGTCTAAAAAATGTTGTCTTAGGGATTAAGAGACTAAATTAGTTGCCTGTGACCAGAATCAAAACTTGAACCCAGGTCTTTCTGTCTCAAGACCAGACCTCTAGTTGCTATATATTGTTGCTTCTTTATCAGGATTATTATCTTGGGAGTTAATTTTTTTTTTTTACTCTTCCCTCCCTCTCATCCCTATATCTAGACCTATTGATTAATAGGTATTTCAGTCATGTTTTCTTCTCTATTCTCAATGAAACCATATTCTAGGTACTCATCTATTCTCACCTATATGATTGTAATAGTCTCTTAACTTGTATTCCCTCTCCTAAGCTTTCTTGTCTTAATTCTAATCTTTACATCATTGCCCAAAACATTTTTAATGTGCAATTCCAATTACATGATTTCTCTACTCAAAAAAACATACAATAACTTCACATTGTTGACCAACACTTTTGATTTTACCTATAAGAGTTTCTGACTTTTTCATTACTTTGTGTGAAGATGTAGTTTGCAGTAGAAAACTGTAAAAACCTATACCTCTGGCCTGTTAGTTTAGTGAGTGGTTTTGAATAAGTTCAGAGTACTTTATTAGCTCAAAATAAGAAGTGCATCAGTAAAAATAAAAGTATGACAAAAGAAAGGAAAGGAAGTAAATCCTTTCAAAGGAAACCTCTCAGAAAAGGACTGAAAATTTTACTGAAAAAGAAAGAGGTCCTGATATACTTTTAAAAATCAGATCTATAATTCATTTGTGTAAGAGAGTCTTGGTAGGGAAACTCCTTTCACCAATGTAGATAATCAGCTCCTTTGTAACTTTTATTATTAGAGAGTTGCCAGAGCTATTGACGGATTAATTGAATTGTTCAGGATCATGCAGCTAGTACAGTATGTTTCAAATGAAAGACTTGAATGTCTGGTTTTCTTGACTCCAAAGCCAAACCTTGATTCACTCTCAATAAAGAAATAGTATAGCATAAAAGAAAGCAAAGATATATTTATAGAAAAAAGGAGTAATGATGTTCTGAACAACAACTAAATTCCTGAAAACAAAAATGAAACAACCAGAAGAAACATATCATGAATGGGAAACTTAATAAAAGAATTTTTTTTTTCCTGAGGCAATTGGGGTTAAGTGACTTGCCCAGAGTCACATAGCCAGGGAGTGTTAAGTGTCTGAGGTAAGATTTAAACTCAGGTTCTCCTGACTTCAGGGCTAGTGTTCTATCCACTACACCAACTAGCTGCCCCAATAAAAGAATTTTAAAATATAGAAAGAGAATTACAGATCTTTATAAAGAATTCAAAAAAGATTATCAGGAGCAACTAGCAATTGCCTCAGCAAAAAAAAAAATATCAAAACCCTACAATAAGAGGAAGAAAATCTTAATAAAGCACTAGACATGCCAAAAAAGGGCAAGAAACAAAACCCTATAATAATTCAGGCATACACAAGAAATATTAGAACAAAGTTAAAAAACAGTAAAATTGAAAAAAAATCTATTGTCTCTACAAAGTAAATCAACTGATTATAAAGAAAAAAAGTTTGGCAAGATAATCTTACAGTGGTTGGACTTTTATAATAACAGCAAAAAAAGTGAATCAGAGAATCTAAATATCATATTTCATGAAACTACACAATAAAATTGCTCAATTGTTTCAGAATTAGAGGGGCTTCATTAGAGAAAAATCTCAACTTTAACTCATCCAGGAATGGAATCACTAAACTCCAAAATTTTAGAATCAAAAGGAAAATATTTCACATTGCCAAGAGGAAGCAATTCATATATCAAGCAATCTCAGTTCAAGTTGATCAAGACTAATCATCTAGGAAAGTAAATTAAAGGGAAAAAAACCCCGGAATTTCACATTCTAGAAAGCAAAAGTAAAACAATTTAAAAACAAAAATAACATCCTAAAAAGCTGAGTATATTTTTAAACAAAATGATGTGGATTTACATTTTAAATTTTTACATTTTAATTTTTTAAAAAATTTAAAAAATTTAAATCTAAAATAAAAAAAATAATTTAAATTTAAAAAATTTAAATAGGTTGGAGAGTTTAAGAAACTCTTCCTAGGAATAAAACTGAAGAACTATGTAAGGAGGTAACATGACATAAGCTGGACAGTTGTTCTTGGATCCAGGAAGATCTATATTCAGGTCTTTTTTTTTTTTTTTTTTTTTTTTTTTTTGCTTTTTGCTGAGGCAATTGAGGTTAAGTGGATCTTTATTTCTGATATATGTCTGAAATCAGACATATATGATGCTATATTACAAGCATAGTTAATAGCATACCCAAAAGGTAAAAGGGACAGAATAGGTGAGAAATCTGGTTTTAATGGTACCTAGGGAATGAAGGAGAGTAGTATGTGATGAAACTAGAAATCGAGCTTGAAAAACATTGCGAGAGATCTTGAATATCAGAATTTTCTTTAAAAAAATCTGCGTTTTATTTGGTGCTCAATGGCTCAGATGTGGAATCGGGGAAAAAACAATTCTTTCTGCATTATTTTGGTTTAAATCTTTCTATCCATTCTATTCTTAGGGTCCTTCCATATAGGTTTATACCTCAAAAGGAAAATAAATCCAGCAGTGCGGGGGTGGGCGGGGGGAAGTAGCTCTTTGAAGTCTATCTTGGGCCACTTGGCTGGGGGAGTGTTAGTGACGAGTAACGCTCCATTCCTGTTGGCCCATTCTCTGGTGAAGTCATCGCCACTGGGTGGATGTTGGAGACTGAGTGCAATGAGGGGGTTTTGGGGAGAAGCGGCTCTCTTTGGATACATCCTTCTCAACTTTGGCTCCCCTCAAATTGCACTCGCCTGAGTCTTTCCTCCTCGGCCACGAGAAGACCTTCCCAGGGCCATTCCCTGGTCCTCTTTCCTGGCCCCTTGCTCTTTTTCCTGTGTAGTTGCATGTTAAACATGATGACTGGCTCTATAGAAGCCATGTGTTGTCATAATGTAACATCATTAAACAAAGTGTTTAGAGCAGTTTTTGCAGGGCCAGAACATGATCAACAAAGCCCGCCAATTACAGTGTCATTTTGGGTAGTTGTTAAGGTTTCAAATGTCTCCAACTTTCTCTGGTAGGCCATATTGAGCATGTCACAGTGAACATCTGAGATAACGATTTGCCCGGCAATGTGCAATTCTCGCTCTTTTTTTTTTTTTTTAAATATCAGAGAAGAAAGAGTTCTTTATCCTAATTTGGCTCCAATGTCCACACACATTGCTCCAGCGTCTGTAGCAGCATGTGTTTCTAGGATTGTTCTGGAAGCGAAAATGCAGAAACAGCAGGGAGCAGAAGATAAACAGGCAATCCGTGACTCATTAAAACAAGCATTGGTAGCCAACATTGTGGAGTGTGTGAAGACCCCAGATCCAACTCGCCTATAAACTTTTTTTACCAGCTGGACTTAGCATCTGTCAGAGTTTGGAAGGAGAGATAATCTGGTACAAATGATTTCAGTGTGTCGCATTTATTAACCTGCCACCTTACATAACACTGCTGATTGGGAACTCGGGGAACCGTTTGTGCAAAGACCCAGCCGATTGTTGGAATGTTACAGCTTCACTAATAAAGATGTGGGTGATTTTATAAAGAAGAAAAAAAAAGCAACAAACAAAGACCGCAGAACAACTGGAAAATGATAATGAAGCAAAGGGTGGGAGGGTGGGGGGAGAAGAATCATAGTTTTGAAAAATGTACGTGCCCAAAGAATCATTTTCGGATTTTGGTCAGTTCCAATTCTTCACATAAATTAAGCAAACCTTTATTTTAAATAGTTGTCACATTTGCTTTTGCTAGCAGCCCTCCACAAATGCCATATGGGGAGCACTACCAATTCATTCTTCCAGCAAGGGAAATGCTTCCGTAGATGAATTTTTGACAAATTTCAGGAAGGTATCATCCTTCTCTCTGTGGAGTTTTCACAAAAGTGAAGAGGAAGCCATCACAATGAAATTAATATCCTTTTAGGTCTTAGACTATATTCGACCTATATCCTGGTTAGGAGATATAAATTCATGTTCATTACAAAAAATACTAACCCCAGAAAAAAATAATAATAATATACTTCTCAATTATGCAATAACAATAATAGTAACATATTATTTACGTAATGTTTTATGGTTTGTAAAACACTTTACATACATTATCATATTTGATCAAGTACAGGAACATAGATCTATTTCCAGGGCCTTGATTTCCTTTCTTTTGCCTCCAAAATTTGCTTGGGTTATTCAATAAAGCAAGAGGAGAGAAAACCACAAAGCAGGGTTTTGTTCCTTATCCAACTAGCATACTAGTAATTCCAAATTAATGGGGATATTAACTTTCTGGTACAAAATTTGCACATATTAGCTTATAAAATATGGATAAGCTGGTTTCCTATAGCAAAATACAGTGTTGCCATTTCAAAAATAAAAATTGGAAAGAGTTGGGGGGGAAAAATTCCAGCCTTAGGAATTGTGTCACATTTTTGCAATGGTTAGCCTATTATTTGTAGTTTTGAAACTTTATTGGTCCCCAATCTAATCTTTTCTGAGTATAAAAACATTAACATATGGTTTAACACAGCACAGGGCTGGAAAGTCCATATCCCAAATGCACATTGTATGCAGGGTGACATTCACACTAAATATCATCCCACAGGGTCTGTACTCCATTTTACCTGGGATTGGAGAGCCATGAAATCTCTGGAAAAGTTGTTCATGAGTCTGAACCAAATGGTGCACAGTGTACTGAGATACTAACAGTGTCTGCTTCTGCCAAAGGTTGTGGCTCAAATGTCTCTCTAAGTAACATTAAAAATCTGCTGCTTCATGCCTATGAATTTCAATATTTATAGTGTTCAATAAAATGGTCCACTGTCAGAGGGAGATGTGCCACTGTGCACTCTCTGAGCAGATGGGCCACAATATGGCACATTTACATGGACCAGCTGTGGAGAGCAGAAATGAATGCTGGTCATAGGCAGGATACAGGCGCCACATCTGGAATTTGAACAGACTGGCCTCTGTACCCATTGTCAACTTTCCTAGAACAGGATGAGCTCTGATTTAAAGCTGCTCACCAGTGTACCTTAAACTGTATCAAGAGTGCTCATTAACACAAGAGACTATAGTGAGGTTTAGGGCCTGGAACTTCTCTGTTGGGCAGCTGTTAGAATCTGTGGGTGATGCTGTGGAGTCTATCATAGAAACACCCAGGGGAGAGATTCTCTCTTGCATGGTGCAGTGTTTTATATTTAACATTAAAAAAATTCCCATGTACAATGCTACTTTTTATGCTGAATATTATTTTGATCAGAAAAGAAAATATATTCAGGAAAATGGACCATCCTAGGTATTTTATTTTAATGATTTAGTAAAGATGTTCATATTTATTTTCAGATTCTCAAAAGATAGTGACTAAGTAATCTCCAGAACTTTGCATAAGTTCATAGTTAAAGTACACAATTTAAAGTTTATAAAATTGAGAAATATCTAAGTCTAGATGCTTATTTTATGGTATTGATATTTGGGTCAGCCAATCAAAATTCTACATCTATAATTCTTTCAAAGAACATTGTCATTAAATAACTCTACTGAATCGATCATGAATTCCAAAAGCTCCTCTTCCAAGAAAAGATATGACAATTACATAAAATGTGGGTGAAAAGTTTATTTCTCAGGAAATCATCTTTTTAAAAAATCTAGTCTTTTATTAACAAAATGTTTACCAGGCTTTATCTTGAAAAACGAACACATGTGGTCTTTAATACATTTTTCTTTGATTAAAAAAAATGTACTCCTTCTTTCCTCATACCTACTCAGAGTTAATTTCTAATTGTTGTTGAATCTTTTCAATTTCATCCAAATGGAGTTTCCTTGACAAAGGTACTGAAGTGGTTTGCCACTTCCTTCTCCAACTCATTCTTACAGATGAGGAAACTGAGGCAAACAGAATTAAGTATGTAATTCACAGCTGATGACTGACTCCAAATTTGAACTCAGAAAGATGTCTTTCTGATACCAAACCCAGTACTCTACCCACATTGCCCCTTAGCTGACAATTGTTTCTAGTACCATATTTCAACACTTAATTAAATTCCCTTTCCTTCTACATACATTATAGTGAATGGGCATATATTTACATATATGTATAGTTATGTATATATATATATGTTACACATACATCCATACACATATAATATGTAAAAATATTCAGTAAAATAACTCATAATAATAGTTAACATCTATATAGCACTATATATTTTCTCATTTTTATTCTCACAACCCTGAGAAGCAAGTGCTATTATTTTTCCCATTTTACAAATAAAGAAACTAAGGCAAACGGAAGTTAAATGATTTGCCCAGGGTCACAAAGGCAGGATTTTCACTCAAGTTTTCCTGAGTGAAAATTTCATATCTAGCATTTTATTCATTGTGCTATAAACAAATAGACTTTTAATTTTTTTTAAATTTCTGTATTAATTAGGGTAGTATATTTTAAAATCAATGTCTCTCTTTTTTTAATCTAAACCAAAGAGTTTACAGATATAGGGAATCCCCTGTGTGAAAAGTCCTTCTACCAAGGCAGCCATGCAACTTCTCTGTAATTTATCTTTATTTCTTCCATCAAGAAATAAAGTAACTTCCACAGGATCACTCAGCTGGTATATGTCAGAGACAAATCTTGAATCTATGTCTTTTTGACTAAAAAGTTGGCTCTCTATTTCACTTGTTTAAAAGATAAATGAGGCCCAAATGTACTACTCACTGATTAAGTGAGGGAGGGAGTGATGGTCTAATATGATACTAATTAACACACAACTGAATACCAAATAACTGGGATATGGTGGTCTAAGGAGAGCAATGATTCTTTACGGTCCCTGCAGCAACTCTTTTCCATGAGGTGTTTTTTCTTTCTTTCTACACATTCACTATTACGAAGACGTAATATTAATGGCAAGCCCCATGAGCACACCTTAGTGACACACACCATAAGGACCCCATCAATGTACACAGTGAGGGAGGAGGTGCTGGGCTCACTGTGTTTGAATCATAGGTTTTTACAGCTAATGATATAAAATATGAATCGCAGGCTGGGATGACAGATCAACTGAATGAAATGCACCAAAAACTGGTTATCATGTAAAAGACTGGCTATTGTTATTCATCCTACATAATGTCTGAATCATAGCATATGTATAACTCCTGCCCCATTTAGCAACAATTAAATTGTTCATCAAGCAATTCAATAATTTTGTTTTTACTGAGATCACTTTATTTGTTTCTTTTTTTTTTTAAAAAAAGTGTTGTTCTGTGTTTAACCAACATCAGACATGAACTTTCCATGTTGATGTACTTAAGAACAAAAGAAAATTGTCCATGAAATCACAACTATATTGTATTAATTTATACTTTTAAAGAACATAATAAATTCAATGAGTTAGTTTCAAAGCTATCTTGTTTATTTGTATCTCCTTCTGAAACCACTTCTGTTCCCTTCTTTGCTTTTAAAAATACTTCAATGACTGTTCTTTTTTTTTTATTTGGGGGATGCTTATTGCTAATCCCCTCTTGCAAATGCCTCCCTAAATTAAAATAATGTACCTCATAATAAATTAGCATAGCCAAACAAAACAAATCCACACATTGGCCACATCTGAAAATGTATATTTCAATCTGCCTCAAAAGTACCCCATTACTTTTGGAGTCCCTTGCCCCCTTATCCTATTACCACTCTTGTCCTGCCAAGTGTCAACCTTTGATTACTCCCACCATCTGCTGCCTTCACTTCTATTCATGTGCCACTGACTGTCAGCATGCTTTATTACCAGTCCTCTGGTGTAGAGATTGGATATTATATTGATCAGAGTTTTTGAGTTTTACAAGGTTATTTTTTCTTTATGATCTTATAGTTATTATCTATATTATTCTCCTGGTTTTGCTCACTTCATTCTGCATCCATTCGAAAGTCTTCCCAAGTTTTCCTGAAACCATTCCTTTTCATCTCTTCATAAAGCACAATTATATTCCATCATATTTATGTACCATAATTTGCTCAGCTATTCCTCAATTATTGGGAACTCCTTCTTTGCTAAATAAAAATAGCTAGTATTAGTGGAATTTTTTTATAATTTGTAAAGGTTATAACATTTTTATATTATATATGATATTATATATTGCTTTTATAAAACATAGATATAATTTAGCCTCCCAACAACCTCATGAGGCAGGGAAAGCCTGTACTTATCTCCATTTTATAGATGAGGAAACTGAGTTAAATGACTTGCTTAAATCACACAGTTAATTAGGTACCTGAGATGTATAATAAAATCAGGATCTCAGTATTCTATCCATTATGTCTTTCACTCTTTCTTTGCTTTCTTTATGATGTATGCATACCACTGGTAACAATGGGTTTTTAAAAAATATACACAGCTTATCAACTTAGGGGTTCACTTCCAAGTTATTTTCCAAAACGGCTGTGTCAGTTCATGGCTTCATCAACAGTATAGCATAGTGTTTAACTTCCCATGGACCTTCAACAACTAACATTTTTCTTTTTTGTCATCTTTGTGAATCTGATGAGTGAGAGTTCCTTTGGTTTTTATTTTTTCTTATTAAATGATTTAGAGCATTTTTCATATGGTTATTAACAACTTGGGTTTCTTCCTTTGAGAATTAGCTGTTCATATCTTTTGGCCATTTATCTATTGGAGAATGACTCTTGTTCTTGTGTATTTGAATCAACTGCTTATTTATCTTGGATATCAGATCTTCATCAGAGAAACTTCCTTCAATTTTTCCCCCAAATTCACTGCTTCCCCTCTGATTTTAATTGCATTGATCTTTACTTGTACCAAACCTTTCCAATTTTAAATAATCCAAATTGTCCATTTATCTATTGGGTTTCTCTCTATCTTTTCTTTAGTGATGAATTCTTCTCTTCTCCTTCTTTGCTCTTCTAATTTGTTTTTGTTTTTTTGAGGTTGTGTCTCCCTAGTTTTCTAGTTCTCCATAATGGTAGTGTAGTGACTAGTCTTGGAGTAACACCATTTCTGATTACTATAGAAGTTTGGTTAATTTTTTATGGATACCTCCTTAGATTCTTTTTTTAAATAATATTTTATTTCCCAGTTATATGTAAATACTTTTTTACATTTGCTTTTTAAAACTTTTAAGTTTCAGATTCTCTCCCTTCTTCTCTCCCCTACATTGAAAAAGTACATATGAAGTTCTGCAAACCATTTCTATAAAAGCCATGTTATGAAAGAAAAGATAGATCCCCAAAAAATCCTCAAGAAAAATGCAGTTTAAAACAAAATGAATGCAGACAATATTAGAAGGGTAGCAGTAAACTGGGAAAATATTTTTACATCCAAAGGTTCTGATAAAGGCCTCATTTCTAAAATATATAGAGAATTGACTCAAATATATAAGAATTCAAGCCATTCTCCAATTAACAAATGGTCAAAAGATATGAACAGACAATTTTCAGACGAAGAAATTGAAACTATTTCTGGTCACATGAAAAGGTGCTCCAAGTCACTATTGATCAGAGAAATGCAAATTAAGACAACTCTGAGATACCACTACACACCTATCAGATTGGCTAAAATGACAGGAAATGATAATGATAACTGTTGGAGGGGATGTGGGAAAACTGGGACACTGATACATTGTTGGTGGAACTGTGAATGGATCCAACCATTCTGGAGAGCAATTTGGAGCTATGCTCAAAAAGTTATCAAACAGTGCATACCCTTTGACCCAGCAGTGTTTCTACTGGGCCTATATCCCAAAGAGATTTTAAAGGAGGGAAAGGGACCCACGTGTGCAAAAATGTTTGTGGCAGCCCTTTTTGTAGTGGCAAGAAACTAGAAATTGAAAAGATGCCCATCAATTGGAGAATGGCTGAATAAATTATGGTATATGAATGTTATGGAATATTATTGTTCTGTAAGAAATGACCAACAGGAGGATTTCAGAGAGGATTGGAGAGACTTGCATGAACTGATGCTGAGTGAAACGAGCAGAACCAGGAGATCATCATGCACAGCAACAAGACTATACGATGATCAATTTTGATGGACATGGCTCTCTTCAACAATGATGTGATTCAAACCAGTTGTTCTGCGATGAAGATAGTCATACACATCCAGAGAGAGGCCTGTGGGAACTGAGAGTGAACCACAACACAGCATTTTAACGCTTTCTGTGAATATTTCCATGCATTTTGTTTTCCTTCTTAGGTTGTTTTTTTTCTTCTTCTCTTTCTAGATCTTATGTTTCTTGTGCAGTAAGATAACTGTATAGATATGTATACATGTACTGTATTTGTCATATAATTTATCCTATCTAGCATGTATTAGATTACCTGTCATCTAGGGGTGGGGGTGGGGAGAAGGAAAGGAAAAGCTTGGGGAAAAAAAAAAGGTTTTTTTTTTTTTTTTGCAAAGGTCAATGTTGAAAGGTCACTCATGTTTTGTAAATAAAAAGCTTTATAAAAAAAGAAAAGAAAGAAAAATGCAGTTTAAAATAAGTTCTTTCTCTGGGTATGCATAACTTTTTTTTTTATCATAAGTCCCTCAGATCTTGGATTTGAAGTCTTAGATCACTGTATTGCTGAGAATAGGAAACTCATTTATAGTTGATCATCCCACAACATTGCTTTATTTTGTACAAAGAACATTTCACTTTATATGAACTCATGAAAGACATTCCAAGTTTTTCTGAGAACATCCTGTTCATCATTTCTTATAGAATAATAGTATCTCATCATACTTATATACCACAATTTATTCAGCCATTCCCCAATTGATGGGCATTTCTTCAATTTCCAATTCTTTGTCCTGAGAAAAGAGTTACTTATAAATATTTTTGTACATGCAGGCCCTTTTTCTTTTTTAAAAATTTATTTTAAGATACTTGATTAGGGGACAGCTAAGTGATGCAGTGGATAGAGCACCAACCTTGAAGTCAGGAAGGCCTGAGTTCAAATGTGATCTCAGACACTTAATAGTTCCTATCTGTGTGACCCTGGGCAAGTCACTGAATCCTCAGGGGAATTGCCTCAGGGGAAAAAGATACATGATTAGGAGTAGTATTGTTAGGTCACAGGGTACACACGATTTTATAGCTTTTTGGGCATAAATCATATTTTTGATCATTTATCAATTGAGGAATGGCTCTTATTGTTTTTTTTTTTTTAATAATGTGACTCAGTTCTCTATACATTTGAGAAATCAGGCCTTCATCAGAGAAACTTGTTTTCCTTCTGACCACCCCCCCCAATCTGCCCTCTCTTCTTTCATGCTTCCTTATTCTTATATGTCCTTCCCTTCCTATTTTCCTGCAGGATAAAATAGATTTCTATGCCCATATTGAGTATGTATGTTACTTCCTCTTTGAGAAAATACTGATGAGAGTAAGATTCACTCTCTCTCCCCCCTCTCCCTTTCCTCTATCCCTTTCACTATAAAAACTTTTTCTTGCCTCTTTTATGGAAGATAATTTATATCATTCCACCTCTCCCTTTCCCTTTCTCCCAGCACATTACTCTCACCCCTCAATTTTATTTTTAAATATTATCTCTTTATATTCAACTCACAGTTCTTATAAGTTAGAGTACATTCCTCCAAAGTAGGAATATAAACAGATCAACCTATATTAAGTCTCTTATAATTTCCCTTTTCTGATTATACTCTTTGCTCTCCTGAGTCATGTATTTTAAAGTCATATTTTCTATGCAGCTCTGGTCTTCTCATCATGAATGTTTGAAAGTCCTCACTTTATTGAGTCACTATTTAAAGGTATTTGGAGGAGAGTTCAGGTGAGCCCCTGCCTTTAATCTGCCATCCTACCTCTACTCCCAAGACAGAAGTTTTGACCTGCTGTTTGCAATCTAGTTTAATTTATCCCTCCTTATGCAGCCTTCTGACCCCCACCATCATTGCTTCCAATGGCTCACCACATCGATGCCAGATCAGCAGAAACACATGATTGCATTTAGCTCTATTATAGCTGAGAACTCCTTAATTCAAGTGATCGACCAGACTCAGTATCCCAAGTAACAACAGATTTGTACCACCACATCCAGCTCTTTAATTTAAGATGTGTCATTTTCTATTTATGTCATGCTTCTGTTTGGAGTTTATTGTAGTATGTGATATGAGATCACAAACATAGATTTGTAAAGTGCCCGCTATATGCAAGGAACTATGCATAAGAACAGAAAGGGAACTCCCCCTGCACGCTGCATTCTTAGAGACTTTATATTTTACTTAAGGGGGAAAAATGTATTTAAATAATAGGAAGTATAAATAAAGTGATTCAGAATGATTTCAAGATGAACAAAATGCAAATAACTAGAATGAAAGAATAGAGGAGAAGGTCAGGAAATGTTTTTGTGGGAGAATGACATCAATGCTACATTTCTAAGGAAGCAAAGGATTCTATAAATTAGAGGTAAAGAGGGAGTGCATTCCAGACATAGGAAACCATATGCAAATGCATGGAAATGAGAGAAGGAAATAATTATGTTATGGAGACAAAGTTGAAATGAAACATTTTTTAATGTGCTTGTTTATCATTCTGGATTGAGAAAAGTTATATTTTAATTCAATGAAAGGCTTCTTATGCCATTATGAATCCAAAATCCACTTTGAATGAAAGCATAAGATTTCTCTGAATGTAATAAGCAGTTTTCTGATCAGGGAATATGGTAAATAGAGTTCATGTCAAGTCACTTGTGCTAATATGGAATAAATATTTCCCAATGGACTCCCAGATCCATTCTACTCACCTCCTATCAACTGTGACAGATGAGGGCATCACCATCACAAATAGTTCCATCTCTGGGTGTCCATCAGGCAAGCAGTGTTCCAGGGCAGAGTTGTGTTTGGCTCAACATGTGCTGGTCATGGACTGCTGAACACACAAGTTTTCCCATCTTGTGGGGGGTATGTTGACCCCACTATTACTGACAAGGAACAAATATATTTATTTTTTCAATTTTTGAAAGTTCAGAAAAATTATCTTTCATCTCAAATTAAAGAAAACCTATTTTAAAATTTCTCTTATATGTCTAAAATATGTGTGCTTTCTGTTTTTAACTTTCCATTTCTTTCATTGATAAAGGTTTAATTTTATATTTTCACTACACAAGTTGCTATAAGGAATAGCACCATAGCAAACTGATGTAAAGTATTCAAAATCATTTCATATTGTTCTCAGAATTGGTCTCAAGTTTATCTTAAAAGGAACAAAAGTTTCTCAGTAAAGTTAAAAGTCATTAAAATATTTAGAATTTTTGCAGTACTTCAGTTTGGATAGCCTTATGGGTATTTATGGTATGATTTCTATATTGCTTAATCAGGAATATCTTCTACAACCTCCCTCCACAACTGGTCATTCAGTTTCTGTTTGAAGACTTCTAATAATGGGTGATCATTTCCAGTGATGGGTTTTTCATAATTTATCAAAGCAGCTTACTCCATTTTAGAAAGCATTATTAGCCAGGAAGACATGGAGCTGGAGTGATTATTTTTCCCACCAATGAGTTTTAAGGTATAGCCCTGGGTTACCGTACTCTTCCCTAGTCAGACGACTAGAAAATTGTGTTTAGTTCCAGATGCCCCATTTTTAAGAAGGACATTGGCAATCTGAATTAAGTACAGAGAGGAAAGTGACCACAGAAGTGACAGGATATGAATCATGATGTACAGTGACAGGCTAAAGGAACTAGCAATGTTGAGTCTGGAAAAGAGAAGGCTTAAGGAGAATAATATAGCTTGTCATCAGATTTTTAGAGGGGTTGTCATGTGAATGAGAGTTTCAATTTGCTATTTATAATTCCAATGAGCAGAGCAAAGGAAGATTTTGGCCAATAATTATCCCTCCATTTGGGGGCTTTCTTGGCAAAGATACAGAAGTGATTTGCTATTTCCTTCATCAGTTCATTTTACTGATGAGAAAACCGAGGCAAACAGTGTAAAGTGACTTCTCCAGTGTTATACAACTAGTAGGTACCTAAATCAAATTTGATGTCAGAAGGATGAGTCTTCCTGACTCCAAGTTCAATGTTCTATGCACTACATCACCTAGTTGTCCTAAAGAAAGACTAGAGGAAAGCTAATACACAGTAAAGTCAGTGCCTCTGGCATGGTCTGATTTCCAGCTCACCATACTAGAGAAATCAGGGAATTCCCTTTTAGGTGAGATTAAGAACTTTTTCCTAAGCTATATTATCTCCCCCCCCCAATGAGAAAGTCCATTTGTTCTGTGTATTACTTGATATGTTCTAACCTGCATAACTTCTCTGATATGTTTGCTATCAGCATTATTTGCTACTCTCTCTGTATGAAATTGTCTTTGTGTAACTGCCATTTGGAGGAAGGGGAGTTAAGCTTTCAGATAATAGGTTTAATGCACTCATTCCCTTTTAAGAGTTAGTTATGAGAGCCTAAAAATAATTTCCCCTTGATTGGGGGTAGACAAACTAAGACATTAGGGCCAAATCCAGCCTATAACCTATTTTTGTGGAGCCCAATGTACCAGCAATGTTCTATATTTTTTTCAGTGAAGTTTTACTGTATTTAAAAATATTTTTAAAAATCTATACAAAACATGTAGCTGTCCAATTTGACCCCCAGGCCATAGTTTGCTGATCCCTGCCCTAGACAAACATATTTAATGAGGCATATACATAAAATTTTATCTGAGTAACCCCTCTCTGAGGAGAACAGAGTGACCAACTTTATGAATCCAATATACTGTTCTCTTTCTGGCAGGAATTCAATTCTCTCTTGGAAAGAAGGAGAGAAAGAGAGATTCCAGAGAGAATATTCACACCTCACCATGAGCCAATTTAGGCAGACTTTTGTGGACATACTATAAACTACATGAACAACACACGGCTTGCAGGGCAAAGACCATCAAATCAGCCTCTTCTTTGTGGCTTAAAGTATTAGAAAGTGCTGTAGGACTTTAAGAGGTTAAGTAACTTGTCCAAAATTAGGCAGCCAGTATATATTTCAGATATATGACTTGAACCCAAGCTTTCCTGATTCTGAGGCCATAATGCTCTGATGCTTCTCATTTTTTTTTCAAATTCCTAGTCATTTTTCCTGATTACATTTAGGCAGCTGGGTGGCTCAGTAAATAGAGTTCTGGACTTATTGTCAATGAGATAAGTTAGAATCCCATCTTGGGTTCTTAACTTGCTTGTGACGGTTGTAAGAATCAAATGAGATAATAATAGGAAAGCACTTAGCACAACACGTAGCACTCAATAAATGCTATATAAATGTTAGTTATTGTTGTGGGGCCATTCAGGGCAAAGTCACTTAACCTTGCTCACCTTCAGTTTCTACATCTTAAAAAAATCATAATACTTAACTCACAGGATTATTGTGAGAATCAAATGATATAACACCATAAAACAATATATAAATGCTAGTTTTTATTATTATTATACTTCTGCAGTTGAGGAATTGTAAAAAATACAAATGTAAGATGTTAAACTTCAACTTCTTTTTATATCCTGCAACTTTGTTAAAGTTGCTAATTGTTTCAAGAAGTTTTTTTTTAAGTTGATTCTCTAGGATACTGTAAGTACACTATCATTATAATCTGCAAAGAATGATAATTTTGTTTTCTCATTACCTACTCTAATTTCCTCAATTTCTTTTAAGCTAACATTTCTAGCACAATATTGAATAGTATTAGTTTTTAACAAACAATTAGTTAAACAAACAATTCACTCCTAAACTTCAACTTCTTAGATTTAGTCTATGATTCTAGTTTGACAAGATTTTTTTAAATCCTCATTTGAGAGACTTCCGGGGGTGGAGCCATGGTGGCGGAGATTAGACCGGAGTCTCTGTAACCTCCTCTAACCTTCCCTCAAACCAACAACATATGAAGCCTCTAGACTGATTTTGAAGCAAAAAAATCCACAATATCTGGAGGACAACACGATTCTAGGAGAAGATACTACGGAAGAACTTCAAAACAGGTCTGTTTTAATTGGGCAGGGGGGTGGTCTGCTGAACCCAGACTGCAGCACAGGGAGACTAGGGCAGGGAGCTGGAGCAGGGAGCTGGAACAGGAGTCGGAACAGGAGTGGGAGCGTTGTGCTTTTCACACACCTGGGAGTATTCTGTAGGCCTCTTGGGCCAATCTGTCCTGATTATAAGCAGGTGGTTTGGAGGGTCTACCTTTTGTGGGGGGTAGATTGTGAACCACTGAACCCCTGATGAGCATCGGACCTAGCTGCCATTATACAGCACCCTAGGGCGATCAATCAATCAGCAGGACTGATCAGCACCAGAAAAAATTCAATCAGCAGAACTGCCCAGTACCTGAAATAATTCAATCAGCAGAACTGCCCCAGGGCAAATTAAAGCAGCTGTCCCACCTTTGCCTTAAACAGATCTCACACCTTTAAAAAAAAAGGAATAAAAAACCAAAAAGAGCTCTCACCATAGACAACTTTTATGGAGAGAGGGAAGAACAGACTTCAAATCCTGGGGCCCCTAAAGGTAAAGCAACTCCAAAAAAAGCCCCAAAGAGAGACATAAACTGTTCTCCATGTCACAAGGCTTTCTTTGAAGATTGCATAAAAAAATCTTAAAAGAGAGTTACAAGAAACATGGGGAAACGAAATGAGATCACTGCAAAATAAAATAGAAAAAATGGAAAAAGAATAGAATGAACAAAAAAATGTAATTGGTCAATTGCAAAAGGAACTAAAAACAGTAACTGAAGAAAATAAGACATTAAAAATTAGAATCCAACAATTGGAAATGAATGACTCATCAAGACTTCAAGAATCAGTCAAACAAAAACAAAAAAATGCAAAGATAGAGAAAAACATGAAATATCTCCTAGGAAAAAACAACTGACCTGGAAAATAGATCTAGGAGAGACAATTTAAGGATTATAGGGCTTCCTGAAAGCCATGATGAAAAAAAGAACCTAGACACTATCTTCCAGGAAATCATAAAAGAAAACTGCCCTGATATTTTAGACCCAGAAGGCAAAATACTCCTTGGAACAATCCACCGATCACCTCCTAAAGAAACCCAAAAATTAAGTCCCCCAGAAATATTGTGGCTAAATTCCATAACTATCATACTGAGGAAAAGATATTATGAGAAGCCAGAAAGAAACAATTTAAATATTGGGGAGCCACAATTAGGATCACACAGGACCTAGCAGCTTCTACTTTGAAGGATCGAAGGGCCTGGAATCAGATATTCCGAAGGGCAAAGGAACTTGGATTACAGCCAAGAATAAGTTACCCAGCTAGAATGAGCATTATCTTCCAGGGAAGAAGATGGTCATTCAATGATATAGGAGAATTTCACCTATTTCTACTGAAAAGACCAGAACTGAACAAAAAAGTTGATCTACAAACACAGAACACAAGAGAAACATAAAAAGGTAACAAGAAAAAAAAAAAAACTCTTGAGAACTATATTTATGTTATAGATACTTATAGAATGAGGGTTGATTTTATGAATATATTATTACATTATGATTATGATTACTGTGATTTTATGATTATTATGATATGATTATTGTGATTTTATGATTATTATGATATGATTATTGTGATTTTATGATTATTATGATATGATAAACTGAAAAAGAAATTAGAGGTAGAAAAGGGATAACACTGGAAGAAGAGGAAAAGGAGGTAAAATAAGGGAAATTACATAACATGTAGAGGCAAAGAAAACCTATAATGATTGAGGGGAAAAAAGGGAGGGGAATGAGAATTGGGTTAATCTCCATCTCATCAGATTTGGCTCTGAGAGAATAATAGACATAAGGAAACAGAAGGGAAAGGGGGAAAAAAGGGGTGGGTGGGGCTCTAAAGGGGAAGGATTGTTTGAGGGAAGTGGTTATCAAAAGCAAAATAGTAGGGAGGAGGGAAAGGGGATAAGAAGGAGAAAAGCATAAGCTAGGGTAAATAAGATGGCAGGAAATACAGAATTAGTTATTTTAACTGTGAATGTGAATGGAACGAACTCTCCCTTAAAGGAGAAGCAGATAGCAGACTGGATTAAAAAACAGAATCCAACAATATGTTGTATACAAGAAACACATGTAAAACATAGAGATACATACAGGGTGAAGGTAAAAGGCTGCAGCAGAATCTATTATGCTTCAGGTGAACAAAAAAAAGCAGGAGTAGCAATCCTGATCTCAGACCAAGTAAAAACAAAGATAGACTTAATTAAAAGAGACAAAGAAGGAAATTATATCTTCCTAAAGGGTACCATAGATAATGAAGCAATATTAATACTAAACATATATGAACCAAGTGGTATAGCATGGAAATTCCTAGAGGAAAAGTTCAGAGAGATGCAAGAAGAAATAGACAGCAAAACTATAAAAGGGGTGTATCTCAACCTCCCTCTCTCAGAACTTGATAAATCAAACCACAAAATAAATAAGAAAGAAGTTAAGGAGGTAAACAAAATGTTAGAAAAGTTAGGTATGATAGATCTTTGGAGGAAATTAAATGGAGACAGAAAGGAGTTTACTTTTTTCTCAGCAGTCCATGGAACTTATACAAAAATTGACCATGTGTTAGGACACAAAAACCTCAAAATCAAATGCAGGAAGGCAGAAATAATAAATATATTCTTTTCAGATCATGATGGAATAAAAATCACATGCAATATAAGGGCAGGAGAAAATAGACCAAAAACCAATTGGAAACTAAATAATTTTATCCTAAAGAATGAATGGTTGAAACAGCAAATTACAGACACAATTACTAATTTCATCCAAGAGAATGACGATAATGAGACAACATACCAAAATTTGTGGGATACAGCCAAAGCGGTAATAAGGGGAAATTTTATATATCTAAGATGCTTATTTGCATAAAATAGAGAAAGAGAAAATCAATGAATTGGGCTTGCAACTAAAAAAGCTAGAGAAAGAACAAATTAAAAACCCCCAATCAAATACCAAACTTGAAATCCTAAAAATATAAGGAGAGATTAGTAAAATTGAAAGTAAAAAAACTATTGAATTAATAAATAAAACTAAAAGTTGGTTTTATGAAAAAACCAACAAAATAGATAAACCTCTAGTTAATTTAATTAGAAAAAGGAAAGAGGAAAATCAAATTGTTAGTCTCAAAAATGAAAAGGGAGAACTTTCCACCAATGAAGAGGAAATTAGAGTAATAATCAGGAGTTACTTTGCCCAACTGTATGCCAATAAATTTGATAACCTAAGTGAAATGGAGGAATATCTACAAAAATATAGATTACCCAGATTAACAGAAGAGGAAATAAATTACTTAAATAGTCCCATTTTAGAAAAAGAAATAGAACAAGTCATTAATCAACTCCCTAAGAAAAAATCCCCAGGACCAGATGGATTTACATGTGAATTCTACCAAACATTTAAAGAACAATTAACTCCAATATTATATAAACTATTCAAAAAAATAGGGAATGAAGGACTCCTACCAAACTCCTTTTATGATACAGACATGGTACTGATACCTAAACCACGTAAAACAAAAACAGAGAAAGAAAATTATAGACCAATCTCCTTAATGAATATTGATGCAAAAATCTTAAGTAAAATATTACCAAAGAGATTACAGAAAATCATTCCCAGAATAATACACCATGACCAAGTGGGATTTATACCAGGAATGCAGGGATGGTTCAATATTAGGAAAACTATTAACATAATTGACTATATTAATAACCAAATTAACAAAAAATATATGATAATCTCAATAGATGCAGAAAAAGCATTTGATAAAATCCAACATCCATTCCTATTAAAAACAATAGAGAGTATAGGAATTAATGGACTTTTCCTTAAAATAGTCGGTAGCATCTATTTAAAACCATCAGCTAGCATCATACATAATGGTGATAAACTGGAACCATTTCCAATAAGATCAGGGGTGAAACAAGGTTGCCCACTATCACCATTACTATTCAATATTGTATTAGAAATGCTAGCCTTAGCAATAAGACAAGAAAAAGAGATTAAAGGAATTAGAGTAGGTCATGAGGAAACCAAATTATCACTCTTTGCAGATGATATGATGGTCTACTTAGAGAATCCTAGAGAATCAACTAAAAAACTATTAGAATTAATCCACAACTTTAGCAAAGTTGCAGGATACAAAATAAATCCATATAAATCATCAGCATTTTTATACATCACCAACAAAATGCAACAGCAAGAGATACAAAGAGAAATTCCATTCAAAATAACTATCGATAGTATAAAATATTTGGGAATATATCTGCCAAGGGAAAGTCAGGATCTATATGAGCAAAACTACAAAACACTCTCCACACAAATAAAGTCAGATCTAAACAATTGGAAAAACATCAAGTGCTCTTGGATAGGTCAAGCAAATATAATAAAGATGGCAATACTACCTAAACTAATCTATTTATTTAGTGCTATACCAATCAAACTCCCAAGAGATTATTTAACTGACCTAGAAAAAATAACAACAAAATTCATCTGGAAAAACAAAAGGTCAAGAATTTCAAGAGAATTAATGAAAAAAAATGCAAATGAGGGTGGCCTAGCTGCACCAGATCTAAAATTATATTATAAAGCAGTGGTCACCAAAACCATTTGGGACTGGATAAGAAATAGAGTAGTGGATCAGTGGAATAGGTTAGGTTCACAGGACAAAATACTCAATGACAATAGTAATCTAGTGTTTGATAAACCCAAAGACCCCAGTTTTTGGGATAAAAACTCACTATTTGACAAAAACTGATGGGATAATTGGAAACTAGTCTGGAAGAAATTAGGCATTGACCCACACCTAACACCATATACCAAGATAAGGTCAAAATGGATTCATGATCTAGGCATAAAGAATGATATTATAAACAAATTAGAACAATGTAGGATGGTTTACCTCTCAGACCTGTGGAGGGGGAAGGAATTTGTGACCAAAGAAGAACTACAGGTCATCATTAATCATAAAATAGATAAGTTTGACTATATCAAGTTAAAAAGTTTTTGTACAAACAAAATGAATGCAGACAAGATTAGAAGGGTAGCAGTAAACTGGGAAAATATTTTTACATCCAAAGGTTCTGATAAAGGCCTCATTTCTAAAATATATAGAGAATTGACTCAAATATATAAGAATTCAAGCCATTCTCCAATTGATAAATGGTCAAAGGATATGAACAGACAATTTTCAGATGAAGAAATTGAAACTATTTCTGGTCACATGAAAAGGTGCTCCAAGTCACTATTGATCAGAGAAATGCAAATTAAGACAACTCTGAGATACCACTACACACCTGTCAGATTGGCTAAAATGACAGGAAATGATAATGATAACTGTTGGAGGGGATGTGGGAAAACTGGGACACTGATACATTGTTGGTGGAACTGTGAATGGATCCAACCATTCTGGAGAGCAATTTGGAGCTATGCTCAAAAAGTTATCAAACAGTGCATACCCTTTGACCCAGCAGTGTTTCTACTGGGCCTATATCCCAAAGAGATTTTAAAGGAGGGAAAGGGACCCACATGTGCAAAAATGTTTGTGGCAGCCCTTTTTGTAGTGGCAAGAAACTGGAAATTGAAAGGATGCCCATCAATTGGAGAATGGCTGAATAAATTATGGTATATGAATGTTATGGAATATTATTGTTCTGTAAGAAACAACCAATAGGAGGATTTCAGAGAGGCCTGGAGAGACTTGCAGAACTGATGCTGAGTGAAATCAGTCGAACCAGGAGAGCATTATACACAGCAACAAGACTATACGATGATCAATTTTGATGGACATGGTTCTCTTCAACAATGATGTGATTCAAACCAGTTCCTATTGTTCAGCAATGAAGATAGTCATATACATCCAGAGAGAGGCCTGTGGGAACTGAGTGTGAACTACAACACAGCATTTTAATGCTTTCTGTGAATATTTCTATGCATTTTGTTTTCCTTCTTAGGTTGTTTTTTCTTCTTCTCTTTCTAGATCTGATGTTTCTTGTGCAGTAAGATAACTGTATAGATATGTATACATGTATTGTATTTGTCATATAATTTATCCTATTTAGCTTGTATTAGATTGCCTGTCATCTAGGGGTGGGGGTGGGGGGAAGGAGGGGACAAGCTTGAGAAAAAAAAAGTTTTTGCAAAGGTCAATATAAAAAAATCACTCATATGTTTTGTAAATAAAAAGCTTTATAACTTTGCCATTAAAAAAAAAAAAGAAAACTCAAAAAAAATGTTCATTTGATCACCTACCATGTCAATTGTTCTCCCTCAATTCATTCCATCCAGACATTTGACAAATATGTCATCTATACTTTCATTCAACTCATTAATCATTAATAAACATGTCAAAAATGACAAAACCAAATAGATAATTTGGAACTTCCCTTTAGATTGACACAAATCCATCACAATTCTTTTAGTCAGTTTCTAAGCCATTGTCTATATCTTTTCTTCTCATCCATAAAGAAATTTTGTCAAATGGCTTGTTAGAATTTAGAGATCCAAGTATTCATCTGATTTACCCGTAATGTTTTCCAATATATCTCTGAACTCCTAGAGCGCTACAAAGAGTGAGAAAGAGCCCTCCAAAACAACCAAACATACCTCAGCATATTTTTCAATTAATTGTGGATAATGAAGTTGGATATTGGATTGTCCATAGCATTAACCTAACTAAAGAAAAAAAAAAAAGACAAGAGATACCACATTCACGGACCATATTAACTCCCAGTACCAAAATTCCAAGAATTTTGTTTTTTGTAGTATCCCTGAAGGGAAAAAGAAAAAAAACAATATTGTAGAAAGAGAAAATGAAGAGAATTAGAAACAGATTGCAAACCTGATATAAAAGCATAACAGTTTTTACTTTTGCTTGTTATCAGGAATAATTGTAATAGAAATAATAGCTCTTTTACACTGGCTGTCAGGCTTTCTCTTTAAGGGGACATATGAAGCCAAGCCACTAATCTGGGTTCTAGTCCCTCACCCCAATCAAATCCCAGAAATTGCTAGCCTAGCCTACATAAAATAGATATCTGCCACTAACACTTACTGAAGTAACCAAGAAGGATGCAGCAAATCATTTCATTACTCTGGATCTGTTTCATTTGTAAAACGGGTAAAATATCTACAAAACCTCAAGATTTAACAAATTAAAATTTATTTAACATGAATGCTAACCTTAAAGATTTCTATTATTAGTCTGAATCCAGAAAGTCTATTTCCTTATGCTCTTTTGAGATTTTCAAGTCATCAAATTTAAAAAATTCTTATGATTTATGTTTCTAGGCTTATTGCTTTGTGAGATTTCTGATTTTTCATTCATGATTATGTCTACTACATAGGCTAAAAAATAGGAGCTCCTTGGTATGAATATGGGGGAGGGAAAGAATACATTGGTAAGGTTTTATGTACTAGTGTTTGTCTTATCCAATTGCATCTAAATATTTATTTTGTTATTATATACATATTTAATTTATTAAGTTGTAATGGAGGGGGATGGTATACTGAATTAGATAAAAAATACCATTACAATTCTAATGTTTTTCTATACATACTATCTTGACTATACACTGATATTGGTTTCTTTCATCATTTTTAGTGACATGTTAGAAACAAAATTTTTGGAGTCAATTCAATAAATTCAGCAAAGGAAAAGATATAAAAAGGACAGAGAAGAAGGTCAGGACAAAAGTCTTGGGACGTATCTACCCTTGTGAGGTGGGAGATAGATTATGGTCCAATAAATGAGTTTGAGGAATGTCAAATAGATGGAAAGAGAATGAGAAGAGAGTAGTATTGGGTAGGTCAAAAAGAACTGAGAAAAAGCCATTATCCTTAGTAGTCAAGAGATACTTGAGACCCATTGAGAGAGCAGTTTCAGTAGAAGGGTACTATTAGAAGCAATCTTATAAAAGATTGAGAAGTAAATCAAAGTGAAGAAATATAAATTGTAAGTGCAGGATTTTGACAATGAAAAGCAAGCTAAATATAGCTAATAGCTTGAGGAATTTGCACAATTACCTAGGCAAGACCTGAGCATATTTGCATGCAGGAAGAAAGAAGAAAATAGATAGAAAAAAAACTGTATTTGAAAAGAGATGAGACAGAAACAGAGAGAGGGGCAATGAGCCCTTGAAAATGGTTAAGTAAAAACTCCATTGAGACAGAAGGGGAGGAGATCAAGGTTATAAGTTGAATTCTTAGCCTTGGCAAGGGGAAGGGCTACTTTTTCCTCAATAACTGATACAAAGGAAGAGAGGATTGGTGAAAAGGAATAGGAATTATATGGTACAGTTAAGGAGAATGGGGGAATTTGTAAGTAGTTACCTTGATTTTCTTAAGAAAGTAGATGAGGGCACCTGCTATCAGAGAAAGAGTTAAGGATGGTATAAACAGGTTGTGGGGAGAGGACAACTGGAATAGTTGATTTTGGAAACATGAATAATAAAAGGATTTTTTGGTAGCAATAAGGATCTGGTTGAAGTTAGTCGACATTTATTTGTGGTAGATTCTGCCTCCAGAGCCATTACTGGGAAAGTCCCAGGTCTTGTGTCCATTCCCTTTATAGGACTCCAGCAAAAAAGGGGAAGACTTCGCTTTTTTTGCAGCTTAAAAGAGTTCCATTTTTACTCAAATAAAGTGTGTGATCACCTGACAAACATGTCCTGTTTATTCAGAGTGTTTTGTTCTCTGGAAATGGGCCAGACCTTCAGAGACATCTACCAGGGTCGTGTTGCCCAAATATGCATTCACATATACTATTTTCTCATAACAAGGGGGTTATACATGGGGAATATTCCCACAGTATTGAGCCTATAATTAGATCTATTACAAACTGAGATGAAAGATATTTTTATTGATTATTTCCTTTCACCAATATAGTCTCCTATCCTTCCCATTTCCTTCTTTTAAAACCACCACAACAGAACAAAAATACTCCTAAATTCTCTGTGTGTCTTAACTTTATGACTCTTAAAGACTTTGGAGCTTGGAGGGGACACTTGTTTTTTATCCACTCCCCCCATCAACAAATAAATAATTTGTATTCACATAGTCCCTTCTAATTGATCAAATGGGTATAGACTGTTATGTTTCTCTTTTCTCCTGTGTTTCTATTTCAGAGTGTCTCCTTGTTTTGACCTTTTCATCAGTTGTATTTACAAATCTTCTGTTTCAGGTGCTGTCTATTTAACCATTTATTTAAAGGTAGTATTTTTCCCCTATAGTTTTTTTTAGTAATTTTTTTTTTATTTTTAAAATATATGCAAAGATGGTTTTCAATATTCACTCTTGCAAAATCTTGTGCTCCAATTTTTCTTCCTCTATAGTTTTGCTGGTCATTTAGATTCATGATTGTAAGCCTTTATTTTCTTCTTTTTATAATCTCTTATTACAAGTTGTCCTCTCCCTTGTAGAAGCGTCTGAGTCTTATATGACTCTGATTGTGTCCCTTTGCACCTTGACACTTTAGGTACTTTATATTTTTTTGTCAGTCTGAAGTATTTTTTTTAAATTTTCTCCATATTTTGACTCCAACATTCCTGGGAGTTTTAATTTGAGGTATCTTGTGGGAAGTTACTAGTGGATTCTATTTTCACTTTGCCTGGTTTTAAGAAATCTTGGCAATTTTTTTTTAGAATTTCTTGAAATGTAGCATCCAAGATTTTTTGTGGTAATTGGTTTTAGGTAATCTGTTAATTCTTAGGTTATCTAGCTTTGCCATGTTTTCCAATTCAGGTGTTTTTTGATGTCATACTTTATCTTCTATTTTTCATTATTATGGTTTTATTTTCAAGCTTCTTATTGTCTTATGGAGTTGTTTTGTGTTTGACTCATTCTAATTTTCAAGGAGTTCATTTCTTGAGTAAAGCTCGTCACCATCTCTTCTAGTATATTAATTCTCTTTGCCATTCCATTTTGTATCTTTTTTCATTTTTTCAGGTATTCTTATAGTCCTTGTGCTCAGGACTGATTTCTCTGAGTCTCTACTTAAATATGTTGTAGAATTTCTTTCTTTTCTGGCTTATTCCTTAGTTTTCTCTCAGTTTAAGATATTTCTTCATTGTACTTGACATTTTCTTCTGTTTGCCTATATCTGCAGGCTCAATTTCTGAATGATGGCTTACACTTAAATCAAATTCTTCTTTCATATTCTTGGATAGTATGAATAAACCCTTCTTGATCCCAAGTTCAGTGGTTAATAGTAGGTTCATAGCAGGCCCAATCTTTTCTAAGAATTATCTGTTCTTATGACTTTGGGCAAGTCACTTAACCTGCTTTCCCCTAATTTCCTCATCTATAAAATGGAGGTAATAACAACATCTTCCTCACAGGATTGTTGTAAAGAACAAATGAAACAATGCTTGTAAAGTGTCTGAAATATAGAAGTTGCTTGATAAAATTTATCTAATCATCATCATCATCTCTTGCTGTGGTCTAGGCCCCAGTTGGATATTGGCTTGGTCCTCTCTTCTGCTGTAGATGCAGCGCTAAATTCATTCTACATGAGATTTTACCCTGTCCCTGTTATCCTGCCTCTACTGTAGATGGGGACCCTGGCTCTCCCTGCTCTGGTTCGAGGTGCTATTGCAGCCATATTTCCTAATTCAGCCTTGATAGGCATGGGAACTAGTCTCACCCTATCTTGTGCCATTGTCTAAGGTGAAATTCATTCCCAAGTCCAAATTCAGGGCTCTATCCACTGTTCATATCTTCATTATAATAAGAAAGTTTGTTAAATGTCTTGAGAATCAGCATACCAAACAAGGAAGGAGAAGAAAGATATTCCTGGAAAAATGAGAAATATGAGCAAAATCATAGAGGTGGAAGATATCATGACCATGTTTGTAAGACATATAATCATAGGTCATAGGGATTTCAGAAAACAGCTTCTCGTAACTCTCTTGTTTTATAAATGAAGAAACTGAGACACTAAATATAGCCCAGGTTAGCTGAAGCACAAATTATATGGAGGGGAGTAAAATGAGATATTAGGAATTCTGTGTTAGGTAAATTAATCTTGAAGTGGTGTTTAAGATTAATTAGATAATGGACATACCAGAGGGAAGAAGGCTGGTATTAAGGATGTTATTAATAGGCAAGTAGACAAGCAATCAGAATGAGCAGAAAGAGACAACAGGAAATAAATGCAAGTAATCCTGGACATCATTGTGTGAATCCTTCCCAAACTTTTCACTACTTTTGACTTCAAAATAGCAATATCTATATCACCATGTAGCAAAGATTTAGAGTTGGAAAGGGTTTTTTAAAAAAAATCTATTCCAACTCCCTAATTATACACATAAAGAAAATCTAAAGATCCACAAGTAAAACTGAGGAGATGTGTGATTTAAACCAGTGTCTCTGAAATCTTATCCTAGGCCTGACTAAAAGATTGCTCTGATGTTTATTTTGAAGAAAAAACCTGATAAAATTTTTCATCCATGCCCCTAATGATTTAATACAAGAACTATGGATATTATCTTGTGAATTAGATATATAGATTAGAAGGTGGAAGGAAAATGACTTATGGGTAAGAGAATAGTGGGTGACAAGCCTTGTCTGTGCAAAGCATTTTACAAATATTATCTCATTTGATGCAAGCCAGTAGTATCAGCCTTTTTAATATGTAAATTATTCCT
>JAJPUD010014137.1:0-20294 GCA_023553655.1 Myrmecobius fasciatus
GAAGGAAGGAAGGAAGGAAGGAAGGAAGGAAGGAAGGAAGGAAGGAAGGAAGGAAGGAAGGAAGGAAGGAAGGAAAGATCATCTAAAAAGATGCCTCCCCTTGCTCTCTTCTCATTCCTTACCCCTTTACACTCTGACTTGCAACCTTATTATTCCAGCAAAAACACTTTATCCAAAGTTATCGGTGATCTATTAGTTGCCAGATCCAATGGTCTTTTCTCCATCTTCATCCTTCTTGACTTCTTTGCAGTCTTTAACACTGTTGATCATACTTTCCTCCTTAATACTCTCTTCTTTCTAGAATTTCAGGAAACCATTGCTCCTGGATCTTCTCCTACCTTTCTGACCATTCCTTTCTCCCTTTTGCTGAGTCCCCATGGATTTAATTACCATCTCTATGCTAATGATTCTCAGATCTACTTTTCCTGTTTCAGTCTCTCTGCTGGCCTCCAAACTCACATCTCTGTCTTTCAGACATCTCAAATTGAATGTCCAGCAGACTTCTTAAATTCAGCATGTCTAAAATAGAACTTATTATTTTCCCCTCTAACCACTCCCCATCTCCTAACTTCCCTATTACTGTAAAGATCAACCCTATCCTTCCAAGCCCTCAGGTTCACAACCTAGAGATAATTCTGGTTTCCTCACCATCTTTCATCCCACCAGATCCAAGCAGTTAGCATGAGATATTAATTTAGCCTTTGAAGCATTTCTTTGGAATAATCCCTCTTTTCTTTTCTAAGAGAAGATTCACAACTGGACTATTACAATAGCCTACTGGTGAGTCTACCTGCCTCAAGTCTCAACTAAACTCCAATCCATCCCCTATTCAGCCACTGGAGATTTTCCCTAAAATACAGGTCTGACATATAACCTTCCTGCTCAAAAAATCCCAATGGCTTTTTTTCACCTCCAAGATCAAATATAAAATATTCTGTCACTTAAATCCTCTAATGACCTGGGCTCCTTTTATCTCTTCAGTCTTCTTATTTCCTAATATGTATCATTCTATCCAATGACACTAGTCTACTGATTGTTTCATGAACAAGACACACCATGTTCCAGATCTGGGAATTCTTTCTGGCTGTCCTCCATGACTGGAAAACTCTGCTTTCTCCACTCTGACTACTGACTTCTCATACATCTTTTAAGTCTCAACCAAAATCACACCTTCTGCATGCAGAAAGTCTTTCCCATCTTCTCTTAATTCCAGTGCTTTCCAATTCTTAATTATTTCCTATTTATTTTTATATTACTTGTTTGTTCATATTTGTTTGTTAGTTTTCTCCCCCATTAGATTGAGCTAGTTGTTAGATTAGAATGAGTTGTTCCTTGAGAGCTGGGAGTATTTTTGACCTATTTTCATATCCCCACACTTAGTAAACAGTATCTGGAATGTAGTAGGCACTTAATAAATGCCTATTGATTGATAATCATTGTAATCTGACCTTAATATATAGTTGCCTGAAAGACTGGACTATAAGAACTTGGATGAAACACACACACACACACACTCCTAGACTATCCTAAGACAACAGTCCATTAAGCTAATCATTTTCCTAGTTTTGTATTTTCACAGAAATTATTAGAATTATTTTAGGGACAATTTCCTAAAACACCATAAAATCATTAACTAACTATGTGACTTTGAGCAAATATATCTTAATGTCATTGAGTCTTTCTTAATCCACCATAAGTAGGTTTTTGCCTAGGTGATGTTTTGGGGTACTTTTAGATATAAAATTCTATGATATTAACAGTGTTCCTACTAAAAGATGAAAAATGTCTTTCCTTATTCTGAATATCTGGAAGTGTTTTTCTGTATTAAAAAAGAAAAGAGACCTTTCTAAAAGGGCCTTTATAATGAAAATGTTTTGATTCAGATTTTTAAAAAATTATCCATGTTTTTCAACCAGACTAAGTGAAGTATTTTTAAAGGACAACACTGGCAAATCAATTAGCCCTTTTCTCCTTGAAGCCTTTGTAAAGACTGATGTTGCATTTTTAGAACTATAGAAAAATTCAATTTCATATATCCTAAACTGATGGTTTCTTGTTTCATAAAAGATAATGATAGCTTCTCTACGTATTCCCCAAGCCATTTCAAGAAAACTTAAAATAAAACTTTGATAGAAGGCTAGAGGCAGGTCTTTTTAATATTTTTCTTTAATATGATTTCTCACTTCTTTTGTTTTTAAGATACTTACATCACAAATGGGAAAATGTTTCTTGGATTGATGAGAATTCCAAGCTACCTTTATTTGCCAATAAACTTTTCAGAAAATGTCAGTTATGAAGAGAGAGGTTGGTGATTATTTGTTAATAATAATAAAAGCTAACGCACAGTACTTTACTTTTATAAAGTATTTAACTTATTATCTTATTTGACCCTCAAAACCATTTTTCAGATGAAAGGAGTAAGTCTAAGAGAGTTTCATGACATACCCAGAGATACAACTAGTAAGTATGTGAAGCAAAATTTAAACTAAGATCATTCTGATCCCCAGGTCACAGTTGTATTCTCCAAGATGTTTCTCCATTTGATAGCTCAAGAGCCTTCTGAGAATATTATAAAAGTGGAATTGAATCTTAGTGATTGAAATATTGGGAGAGGTTTCCATTATTTTCTTGAATTTTTTCTACTGTAACAGACCCAGCTAAGTGTTCTGAGATTTGTAGTCTCAAAAATATCATTCCCTTTTTAGCCTAGGTAAGAGACTGGACTCATACAGTTTTGAGATCGAAGTCCTCTGAATTGATTGGTGGGAAATCAGATCTCAAGAAAAAGGAAATAGGACAATGAGATGAGCTGTGGTAAAAAGAAAAACCATAACATCATTATAGAGTTTGGATCCTGGAGAATGTCTTATACCTTGTATAAGACTGTGCACTAAGCAGAGCAAGTTGCTTCAAGAAAGCTTCCACTCCATGAAATCAAGAATTTAGATGGACACTGCTGAGTGTTCTGTCCCTTTGAGAACTGAGAAAAAGCTACAAAATGTTTCAAATCCTTCTCTAATTTCTCCCCAAGGGCCTATATTGCTAACAAGCACCTTATATATTTATGTTAAGTATACCTTTAAACTATTTTTGAATGCAGTTTTGTTTCATAAAAATCTATGGTCAATGTGGTACAATTGAAAAGTTGCTAGAAAGGGGCAGAATCAAGATGTCACAGTGGAAGGAAGCATTGGATTCTCAGTCTTCCCCCCATACCTCCTCAACAAAGACCTTAATTATGCACTAAATTGAATTCTGATCTGGAAAGCATTAGAAGCAAAATAGACTCTTAAGAAACCTGTTTTAAAGAGAGGGCAAAGGGGGACAAAGGAGAAGAATAACTGTAAGAGAATAGAATGGAAGGAAAACACATTTAGCAATAATAACTGTGAATGTGAATGGGTCAAGCTCATTCATAAATAGAAGAGGATAACAATGAATTAGAAACCAGAATTCAATAATATATTGTTTACAAGAAACACATTTGAAACAGAAAGATACACACAAAGTTCAAATAAAGTGTTAGAATAGAATTTATTTTGCTTTCAGATGAAGTAAAAACTTCAGTTTCAATACTTTATTTCCAACAAATCAAAATAAAAAATAGATCTAATTAAAAGAGGAAAAATCATTTTGCTAAAAAAGTGTCATAAACAATGAATTAATGAAATGTATATACATCAAATGGTATGGCATCTAAATTCTTTAAGAAAAAGATAAGTGAGTTACACGGGGAAAAATAGATAATTTATGTACAAAAGTGAAGGATCTCAATTTAACTTTCCCAGATCTTGATAAAACAAACCAAAAAAATAAAAAATAAAAAATAAGTATGTGAATAGATTTTTTAAAGTTAGATATGGTTAACTCTGAAAAAACATTAAAAGGAAATAAAATAGCACTTATTTTCAACAATGAACACCATATCCACCAAAAAAATTGGGGCAGAAAAATCTCATAAATATAGAAAAGGAAAAATATTAAATGCATTCTTTCTCTATTATAATGCAATAAAATATATTAAATAAAGGAAGAGGTCTTGAAACAAAGATTAAAAATTAATTGGAAACTAAATAATTTAATCTTAAAGAATGGTTAGGTTAAAAAACAAATTATAGAAACAATCAATAAGTTCATTCAAGATAATGAGAAAGAGACAATATATCAGAATTTGTGGGATGTAGCCAAAACATTAATTAGGAAAATTTTTCCAACTCTAAAATCTTTCATCAACAAAAAAGAGAGAAAATGTAAACAAATGAATTAGGAACAGAACTAGAAAAGTGAAAAAGTCAATAAATCAACTCCCTACCCACCCAAATAAAGACTAAATTTAAAGTTCTGAAAGTCAGAAATAAAAGCAATTAATTAGAAGCTATTTTGCACAATTTTATTTCAATAAAATTGGCTATTTAAACTAAGTAGATAAATATTCACAAAAATTTTAAATTGCCCAGACTAACAGAATAGGAAATATAATACTTAAATAAGTGTATTTTAGAAAGAGAAATTGACCAAGTCATAAATAAGCTCCCAAAGGGAGGGAGAGGGGGAATGGACTCAGGACCAGAGGGATTTACAAAAGAATTCTACCAAACATTTAAAGAACAATTAATTCCAATATTATATAAGCTTGAAAGTCATTAGGTAGAAAGGGCTATAAAACTGTGCACATCCTCTGCTCCAGCAGTCAATGCCTCTAATATGATCCCAAAGAGATCATAAAAACATAAAAAGGACCCACATGTGCAAAAATGTTGATAGCAGTCCTTTTTGTAGTGGCAAATTCCCCATCAGTTAGACAATGGCTGAATAAGTTATGGTATATGCATGTAATGGAATATTATTGTTATATGGGAAATAACAAACAGGCTGATTTCAGAAAAACTTAGATAAACTGAGTGAAATGAGCAGAACTAGGAGAACATTATTCACAGTAACAACAAGATTATGTGATGATCAATTATAGTGAACTCTTTGTAGTTAACTCTTTTCAACAATGAAAGAATTCAAAGCAATTCCAAAAGTCTTGTTTTTTTGTTTGTTTGTTTTTTTGCTTTTTGCTGAAGTAATTGGGTTTTTTTGGGTTTTTTTTGTTTTTTTGCTTTTTGCTGAGGCAACTGGGGTTAAGTGACTTGTCCAGGGTAACACAGCTAGGAAGTGTCTGAGATCTGATTTGAACTCAGGTCCTCCTGACTTCAGGGCTGGTGCTCTATCCACTGCGCCACTTAGCTGCCCCAATTCCAATACACTTGTGATGGAAAAAGCCATCTACATCCAGAGAGAACTATGGAGATTAAATGTGGATCAAAGCATAGTATTTTCACCTTATGTTGTTGTTTGTTTGCTTGGGTTTGTTTTTCTTTCTCATTTTTTTTCCTTTTTTGATCTTATTTTTTTTTGCACAGCATGACAAATATGGAGATATATTTAGAAGAATTGCATATGTTTAACCTATACTGAATTACTTGCTGTCCAGAGGAGGGGAAAGGAAGGAAGAAAAATTTGCAACACAAGGTTTCGCAAAGGTGAATATTGAAAACTATCCTTGCATGTATTTTTAAAAATATAAAAAATTAAGTTTTTTTTAAAGTAGTCAAGCAGAAATTATGCATAGATGAACACCATATACCAACATAAGCTCAAAAGGAACACCTAACTGACTTGCATGATTTCATATGAATAATTGATATTGTATTGCTTGTTTTCTCAATAGGTTGGAAAGGACTTGGAGAAAGGGAGAGAATTTGTAAATGTAAAAAATGTTAAAAAAAAAAAAGGATGCTGTAAGTGACTGAATAAAAGATAAGAAGGTTCATGGGAGACAAAATAAACCATATTGATTAGATAAAATTAAAAAGGTTTTGCACAAACAAAACCAACGCAGCTTAAATTAGAAGAAAAGCAGGAAACAGGGAAATATTTGTAGTAAGTTTTTCTCATAAAAGGTCTCACTTCCAAGATACAGAGGAAATTGAATCAAATTTATAAGGAAAAGAGCCATTCCCCAATTTGTACATCCTAATACTATAAACCAAAGTGTATTTTCTTTTTAAAAATTTTTTATTAAAGCTTTTTATTTTTCAAAACATATGCATGGATAATTAATTCTTCAACATTAGCCCTTACAAAACCCTGTGTTCCAATTTCCCCCTCTTCCCCCATGCCCTCCCCTAGGATGGCAAGTAGTCCAATATATGTTAAACATGGTAGAAATATATGTTAAATTCAGTATATGTATATATATTTATACAATTATCATGTTGCACAAGAAAACAAGAGAAGTAAAATAAAATGCAAGCAAACAACAAAAAGAGTCAAAATGCTATTTTGTGAAGCACACTCAGTTCCCACAGGCCTCTCTCTGGGTGTAGATGGCTCTTTTCATCACTTAACAATTGGAACTGCTTTGATTCATCTCATTGTTGAAGAGAGCCATGTTCATTAGAATTGATCATTGTATAATCTTGTTGTTGCCGTGTATAATGATCTCTTGGTTCTACTCATTTCACATAGCATTAGTTCATGTAAGTCTCTCCAGGCCTCTCTGAAATTATCCTGCTGGTCGTTTCTTATAGAACAATAATATTCCATAACATTCATATGCCATAATTTATTCAGTCATTCTCCAATTGATGGGCATCCATTCAGTTTCCAGTTTCTAGCCATTACAAAAAGGACTGCCACAAACATTTTTGCACATGTGGGTCCCTTTCTCTCCTTTAATATCTCTTTGGGATATAAGCCCAGTAGAAACACTGCACAGTTTGATAACTTTTTGGGCATAGTTCCAAATTGCTCTCCTGAATGTTTGGATCCATTCACAGTTCCACTAACAATGTATTAGTGTCCCACTTTTCCCACATCCCCTCCAACATTCGTCATTATCTTTTCCTGTGATTTTAGCCAATCTGACAGGTGTGTAGTAGTACCTCAGAGTTGTCTTAATTTGCATTTATCTGATCAATAGTGATTTAGAGCACCTTTTCATATGACTAGAAATGGTTTCAGTTTCTTTATCTGAAAATTGTTCATATCCTTTGACCATTTATCAATTGGAAAATGGCTTGAATTCTTATAAATTTGAGTCAATTTTCTATATATTTTATAAATGAGGCCTTTATGAGAATCTTTGAATGTAAAAATGTTTTCCCAGTTTATTGTTTCCCTTCTAATCTTATCTGCATTCGTTTTGTTTATACAAAAACTTTTTAATTTAATTTAATCAAAATTATCTATTTTGTGATCAATAATCATCTCCAGTTCTTCTTTGGTCACAAATTCCTTCCTCCTCCACAGATCTGAGAAGTAAACTATCCTATGTTCTTTTAATTTATTTATAATATCATTCTTTATGTCTAGATCATGAACCCATTTCGATCTTTTTTTGGTATATGGTGTAGGTCAATGCCTAGTTTCTGCCACACTAGTTTCCAATTTTCCCAGCAGTTTTTGTCAGATAGTGAGTTCTTATCCCAAAAGCTGAGATCTTTGTGTTTGACAAACACTACATTGCTATAGTTATTGACTATTTTGTCCTGTGAACCTAACCTATTCCACTGATCAACTATTCTATTTCTTAGCCAGTACCAAGTGGTTTTGATGACTGCTACTTTACAATATAGTTTTAGATCTGGTACAGCTAGGCCACCTTCATTTGCATTTTTTCATTAATTTTCTTGAAATTCTTGACCTTTTATTCTTCCAGATGAATTTTGTTGTCATTTTTCTAGATCAATAAAATAGTTTCTTGGGAGTTTGATTGGTATAGCACTAAATAAATAGATTAGTTTAAGTAATATTGCCATCTTTATTATATTCCCTCAACCTATCCAAGGGCACTTGATATTTTTCCAGTTGTTTAGATCTGACTTTATTTGTGTGCAGTGTTATGTAGTTTTGCTTATGTAGTTCCTGACTTTCCTTTGGCAGATAGATTCCCAAATATTTTATACTATTGACAATTATTTTAAATGGAATTTCTCTTTATATCTCTTGCTGTTGTATTTTGTTAGTGATGTATAAAAATGCTGATGATTTATGTAGATTTATTCTGTATCTTGCAACTTTGCTAAAGTTGTGAATTGTTTCTAGTAGTTTTTTAGTTGAGTCTCTAGGGTTCTGTAAGTATACCATCATGCCATCTACAAAGAGTGATAATTTGGTTTCCTCAAGACCTATTCTAATTAATTTCATCTCTTTTTCTTCTCTTATTGCCAAAGCTAGTATCATAATAATGATGATAGTGGGCAACCTTGTTTCACCCCTGATCAAAATGTGTTTTCTTAATAAAAATTTTTTCACAATTGCATCTTCTTTCCCTTAATTTTGACCTAACAACATTATAAAGACACAGAAATAGGAAATGTACTGAAAAACAAAAAATTGAATGGGTTTAATATAGTCAATATTCATTGTTCTCTACTGAATAGAAACTTAGGAAGGATAATCCAAAAATTGAAAATGACTCAGAAGTCATCTATATTCAATATTGAGATTGAAGTATGGAAAAATTGCACCAGATATGGAGCTAAGAGACCCTAATTCATATTCTATTTTTGCCACTTCCTCACTCCAGGCCTGTATCATCTTTAAAACAGGGACAACAATGTCCCATCTTCTCTACTACATAGAAATCAATGGAAATAACAAAATGTTATTTATCACTAAATCTTTCTTCCCTGCATTTGACTTCAGTTTAATATCAAAATAAGTTTATATTTCACTGCCCTAGCATACAAATCTGTGTTCATTCCACATCCATCCTTAGGCTGCACCTCTTATTTGGAATGATCTGCACTCCCTCTTCTCCCTTTATCCAAATTAGCACATACTACAAAACCCAGGTTTTCTTACCTCCTTCGGGAAGACATCTCTGATCAAACCAACCCATAAATTCTTACATTATAGAACTTAATCACAATTAATCCTGTAATTTTGAATCATGCACATTTGTCTTGCTTCCCCAATGAAAGCATGGTACCTAAGCACTCAGTAGTTGCTCAATAAATGCTTCCTGACATGTTGATTGATACAACAGAAGACAATGTGTTGTGATGGAAATGTCTCTAAATATGAAATCACAAGATCTGAGACCAAATCCTAGCTCTGCCATTCACTAACTACTTATATATTACTATACAAGTTACTTGACAAACTTGAGCCTCAATTCCATCATCTTTAAAAGGAGAGAAATTGATTTTTCATTGTTTTTAGTTATTTCCAGTCATGCCCATCTCTTCATGACCCTATTTCAGATTTGTTGGCAATCATTTTGGAGTGGTTTATCATTTCCTTCTCCAGGTCATTGTACAGATGAGGAAACTGAGGTAAACATAAGATTAAGTAACTTGCCCAGGAACACACAGCTAGTAAGTGTCTGAGGCTACATTTGAACTCAGGTCTCCCTGGCTCCAAGCCCTCCATTCTATCTACTCTATAACCTAGCTGCCATGAGATTTAGAGTAGTTGACCTTTAAGCACTAGATTGATGACTTTATGGCTTCAGCTTGCTTGTTTTAGCCATTTACATCTCTCTAGGACACAGATGATTCAGCAAAAATGGTACTGGACCTAGACTCAGAAATCCTGTCTTGGGTTCTCATTTTCCGTGTAATGTAGGACAAATCACTTTCTCTCTCCAGGTTTGCATTTCTTCATCCATAAAATGAGTGGGGTTGGGCTACATGCCCTCTGGATTTTCTCTGAGATCAGACTTCCAGTGAATCTATGGATTCACACCCAACTAGCTGCCCTTCACACTTCTGGGCAGTCCCTAAGTTAGAGAGAAGATTCCCCTTCACCTTTGTTTTTGTAACCCAGCCAGCAGAAGATGGATGGACCCCTCCCACGTGGAGGACTTCCTTGGGAATCTACTCCAAGCCATAGGAGGGAGGCTGGCAGGGAGGGCAGGCAGAAGTTGGCCATGAGTTAACTGGAAGCAGATTCGTGCTCCATCTAGGAGAACAGCATGTTCATTACACAGAGGGCTGACTCAGAGAATCTCGCTGTAGTCAAGGCAAAATTAAATTTTGCCCCCTGTGAACAGTATTTATGACTTCTCCACAGTGGCCATCCCCGCAATTGATGTTTTTAAAACTCCCAGCACTTTTTTTCCTCTTTTCCATGCAAAATGGATGGTCCTGCCTCAGAGACAGGTATCTCCTCTGCTTACGTCTGAAGTTAGCCAGCTGTCTCACAGATTACTTTTCCTTTCCTGTGGAAAAAAGATAGCTTCAAACATTGCATCAAACTGAGAATGAATTCAAAAGGAGCCTTCTGAAGAATCAAGGCAGGCCCCCATCTTCAATCCAACTGAGCCAACATTTATTAAGTGCCTACTATATAAATGCTAAGGGCTAGAAATATTGTTGAGTTGTTTATCAGTCCTGTCTGATTCTTTGTGACCCCATTTGGGGATTTTCTTGGCAGAGATATTGGAGTGGTTTGCTACCATTTCCTTCTACAGCTCATTTTACAGATGAGGAAACTGAGGCAAACAGGGTTAAGTGACTTGTCAAGGATCACCCAGCTAGTAAGGGTCCGAGGTTAGATTTGTACTCAGGAATATATGTTTTCTTGGCGCCCAGCACTCTGTGCTACTGGTTGGGCTGGAGATACAAAGATAAACAAATGAAACAGCTCCTGACCCTGGAGATCTTAGCATTCTGTTAAGGTGATATAGCAGATACACAGAGAAGGAGGGTAGTACAATGCAGTAGAAAGACACCAGATATGAGTTTGAATCCTGATTCTTAACACTTTCTACCTATGTAAACTTGAAGTCATTTTTTTTTAATTTCTGGTAAATTTTATTTATTTTTAATATACTTTGCTTTTGAATCATTATTGGGGAAGAAAAATCAGAACAAGAGGGAAAAATCATGGGAAAATTTAAAAAAACAGAAAAAAGAAATGAACATAGCATATGTTAATTTACATTCAGTCTTCTTAATTCTTTTTCTAGATGCAGATGACATTTTCTGTCCAAAATCTATTGGGATTGCTTTGGATCACTGAACTACTGAGAAGAACCCAGGTCTTTGATAGTTGATCATCACACATTCTTGCTGTTATTATGTACAATGTATTCCTGGTTCTGCTTGCTTGACTCAGCATCAATTCATGTAACTTTCTCCAGGCCTTTCTAAAATCAGCTTGTTCATCATTTTTATAGGACAATAATATTCCATAACCTTCATGTAAAACAACTTGTTCAGCCATTCCCCAGTTGATGGGCATCTCTTCATTTTCCAATTCTTTGCTGCCACAAAAAGAGCTGCTATACTTTTGCACACATGGATCCTTTTCCCTCCTTTGGTGAAGTCATTTAACTTCTCTGAAAAATAGTGATTGGATTAGATGATTTCCAAGGTCCATTCTTTCTCTAGATCTGTGTTCTAATGAACCTCAATAAATACAAGATAATTTAAGAAAGGAAGGAAATAAGCATTTATTGATTACCTCCTATTGCTAGGCACTGTGTGTGCTAAGTGCTTTACAAATATTATCTCATTTCATTCTCATGACAACCCTGGGAGGCAAATGGTATTATCTCCATTTAATAGATGAGGGAACCAATACAGACAGAATTTAAGTAATTTGCCCAGAGTCAGACATTCATAAGTATTCCAAATGGTATTTGAACTCAGGTCTTCTTGATCCCCAGACCCAACACGTAATCTACTGCACCACCTGACTGACTCTACAAGAACATGAACAAGAAAATAAGGGGTGACTTCCTAGCATCTGAGATTCACCTCAAACAAAATAAGAATTCTGAGTAATAAGTGAGAGAAGAGCATACATTCTAAAACTGCGGGACCATCATGGAAGTGGAAGATGGAATAGGATGCTCCAGAAATGGCTCATCATCCAGGTTGATGGCTTTATAAAGGAAAATAATATGAGATAAGTCTGGAAAGGTAGCTTGGAACCAAGATATGAATGATCTTAAATACTAGGCTTGGAAGTTCATATTTTATCCTAGGGCATTAGAAAGATGGCTCTTACTACATCAGTGATTCAGTAATACCTGTGTCTTAGGAAGATTATGTTGGTACATACATGAATGATTGATTGGGGAGGTTTCCATTGGAAACATGGAAACCAATCATGAGGCTATTACATTGGTCTGAGTAAGAGATTGGATGAGACCCTGAATGAGAATGGTGGCTGTGTAAGTGCTGTGAAAAGACCCAATAAAAGAAGACAGCATAGAGACAGAATTGATAAGAGTAGACAACTGATTGGAAGTAGAAGGTGAGGGAGAAGGAAGTGTCAAAGAGAACTTTGAAGGAATAAACCTAGGAGGGTGGTAGTGTCCTCAAGAGAAACAGGGAAGTTTAGAGAATAGGAACACAGGAGTTAAGAGGAATGATGCTGAACCACTTTTTTTTTTAACCTGAATTATAGATGGCCCTGGCCTGTCAATTAGCTGTTGTTTGTTCTTCATTTTTCATAATAGAATTTTTATTTTTCAAAATACATGCAAAGATAGTTTTCAACATTCATCCTTGCAAAACCTTTTGTTCCATATTTTTCTCTGTCCATCCCCCTTTCCCTCCTCCCCTAAACAATGAGTAACCCAATTCTTCTAAACATATCTCTACATTTATCATGCTGCACAAGAAAAACTAGATCAAAAAGGAAAAAAAATTGAGAAAAAAAGAAAGTAAACAACATAAAAAGGTGAAAATCCTATGTTATGATCCACCTGGCCTCAGATACTTCTCAGCTGTGTGACCTTGGGCAAGTCACTTAACCCTGAATGCCTCAATTTCTTCATCTATAAAATAAAAAGAATAATAGTTCTTCCGTTCCAGGGCTTCTATGAGGTTCAAATGAGATAATATTTGTAAAGCTCTCAGCACAGTTATTATTATTTGTACCAGGCTTATACCCTCTAGGGACACCTTTAAGTGTAGGCTGTCATGGTGATAGTTGTTTTCCCTAAAACTCTGAACTTAAAAGATCATTTTAAATTGACTTTAAATCTTTAAATCCAATAAAAGGAAATGCATTAACACATGATTTTTATTCTTCAAGGCATTTTTGCAACAATAACACAGCAACCTCTCTCTTTGGAGGGTATAACTTCACTGACTTCAGTTACCTCTAATCCTCATAGGAATAGAAAAAATTCTCTCCAAAGGGTCTCCCTCATGAAAAACAATATTGCTGAGGTTCAAGGACAATCAGGCTATATTCCTTCTCATCTGCTGAAATAGAGATAAAAATTCTTCTGAGGTGAGATAACAAAGAGTGAGGAGACCCTAATTCTAGACTCAGTTCTTCCATTTACTGTTCTATGACATTAGGCTGCATTATTCCTTCTTCTGAGCTACAATTTATTCACCTATAAAATAAAGGGGAACAGTTCAATAGCTCACCTGGAATTCCTGTTGGAGGAGCCTGAGGCTAATGGACTGCTTTAGCTTGGGAGCTTTGAGCTAAAGCTGATTAGGTCAAAGCAAAATAATGGGGAAAGACACACAGTAAATCTGGCACTATATGATGATCCCATGAAAATGGGGGCCCACCAGGCTGCCTAAGGAGAAGCAAATTGCCCCAGGTTGGAAATGATACAGTTAAAAGATGGATCAGGCTGCTATCCTTCTACCATATGTATGAGAGGGAGACTCAATCTTAATAGATTAATAATGTACAAATAGGACAGAAAAAATGAATTAATGAATAAATAAGCAAATAAATGGATAGACAGATAAATTAATAAATGGTAAATGAATGAATACACAGAAAAATACAAATAGACAGGAAGACAGATAAATTAATGAATAAACAAACAAATTAATGGACAAACAGAAAAAACAGATGAATTAATAAATAGGAAAAATGACTAGATCAATAGACACCTATATACAGATAAACACAAATAAATGAATTAATGAGTAGGTAACAAATGAATGTATCAATAGATACACATAACAGAAAAACACAAATAGATGAGTTCATGAAGAGGTTACAAATGAGTGAATGGATAGAAAGATAGACAAACTGATAAAAAAGTAAATGAATGGAGAGACAAAAAGATAGATGTAGATAGATGAATGGATGGAGGATGGACAAGTGAACAAATGAATGGAGAGGAGATGATAGATAGAAAGAAAGAAAGATGAATTAATTGATTGGTAACAAATGTATAGAGATAGATCAGACCAATGATCTCTGAGATCTAAGAGGAGTATGATATCTGACATTCAATAGAGAGGCATTGGAGTCAGAAAGACTGCATTGAAGTCTCATCTTGGACCCATACCATCTGGATGAACCTGGGTAGGTCCCCTCACAATTTTAAGCATTAGTTTCTTCTTCTGTAAAATGAACAGTGTTGAACCAAGTGATTTCTAGGGTCCCTTCTTTCTAAGTCTGATATTCCCTGCAAGCTGATCATCCAGTGACATCGTAAATGAGAAGAAAGGGACACTGCTTACAGAGGAAAGATGGTTTCCTTTCCCTGGCAGAAGTCTGTGGCAGGGAGATAAAAGCACCAAATCTCTCTTCACTGAATTGTAATAAAGCTAGCGTTGCTGACCTCACAAGTTTAAAATAGATTTGATGGCACACCCTTCCCTCCCAACACACCTGCCACCTTTCCCCTTCATTTCTCCCCACATCCTCCCTGGACATGCCAAGTTCTCATTTCTATTACAGAGTTCAAATATTCCCTTTTTTATTCCAGTATTTCCTGTAGGGCCTCTCCCCTTTTTATGGCCACCATTCATAGCTTCTCTTGTGGTACAGCAGTAAGAGGAAGCTTTTGATTTTAAAGACAATAAAAACATATAATTTTTAAAAATACTTAAAAACCACTTCCCTTCCTAAAAAATAGACATAAAAAAGAAAAGTTTAATAGTTAACTTAATATTTTGTTTCCCACAGGCTGTTTCAAACCCCAGCTATAAATCTGCGATTCTTAGCTTCTCATTCTCACTTACCCTAAATATCTAATCCAATTGGTTAAAAATTTCTGCTCTCTCATGTACATCCCCTTCCCTTTACTCCCAGAGCCACCAATCTGGTGCAGGCCCTCAACAGCTCATGTTTTGTCCATTGCAATAGTCTTCTAATTGATCTCTCTACCTCAATTCTCTTTCCATTCCAATCCATCCTCCACTCAGATGTCAAAGTGGTTTTGCTGATGCTGTTTAGAATTTAAAGCTCTTTGAAATCTGGTGTCTTCCTAACTTTCCAATCTTCTTATATTTTAGACAATATAGCTACTAGTATTCTTACTAGTATTGTTACTGTTCCTTACACTCCGTTCCCCAATTCCTTGTATTTGGACCGGTTGTCTCCCATATGTGGAATATAGATAGAACTCATTTTATTGTGCGTTTCTTTATTGCACTTCACAGATGTTGCTTTTTTTTAGCCAATTGGAGATTTGTGGCAACTCTACATTAAGCAAGTCTATTGATGCCAATTTTTTCCAACAGCATGTGCTCACATTATGTGTCACATTTTGGTAATTCTTGAAATATTTCATAGTTTTTCATCATTATTATGGTGACCTATGATCAACAATCTTTGATGTTACTATTGAAATTGTTTTGGGATGCCACAAACCATACCATATAAGATGGAGAACTTAATCAATAAATATTATGTGTATTCTGACTCCTCCACCAACCATCCATTCCTCTCTCTCTTCCTCTCCCCAGGCCTTTCTATTCTCTGAGACAAACCAATATTGAAATTGGACCAATTAATAATCCTACAATGACCTCTAAGTGTTCAAGTGAAAAGAGGAGTTAAGCCAAAGTGGCAAACCTCATTATTGTCTTATAAGAAACTTCCACAGCCACCCCAACCTTCAGCAGCCACCATCCTAATCAGTCATCAACATCCAGGCAAGACTCTCTACCAGCAAAAAAATTACAACTCTCTGGACACTTAGCTGATATTTAGTATTTTTAGCAATAAAATATTTTTAACTAAGGCATATACAATTTTAGACATAATACTATTGGACTATAGTATAATATAAACATAGGAAAACAAAAAATTCATGCATTTGCTTTATTGCAATATTCACTTTATTGTGGCGGTCTAGAATTTTACCTGCAATATCTCCAAAGTCTACTGTACTCTCCCTCCAATTCCTAACTCCCACAGTTAGATAATTCCTAAGTGACTTCCTTCAAGACGGCCCTTCTCTGAGATTACACTCCATTTAAATTACACATATCTCGTCTGTATAATTGTTTATGTGTTGTCTCCCCTGTTAGAATATTTTTGCCTTTTTTTGTATCTATCACTCTTATCACAGTGTCTGGCACATACTAAGTGCTTAATAAATACTAGTTAACTAAATCCATCCTTCAAGAGGGTGTGCCAGCTTTAAAATTCTGAATAGGAAGCATCTAATTTCAGTCTCTTTGGGCTAACCACCCTCTCTCTAGGACTGGTCTTCAACAAAATTATGAATGGGCAAGACCGACAGGTGATGCCTCCATCCTACTTTCATTTACCTTTGAGAGAAATGTTTTTGGACAACTTCCTCCAAAAGCCCCAATACAGCCCAGATTTTTCTACCATGTCTGGTTCCTTTGGGGGAACAATAGCATTGTTTACTGCTCTGGAAGAGTCCTGTGGAGAACTTTGGGTAGATCTAGTTGAGAGGATGACAAATATCATTAAGGTAGAGGGTTATGAACGGTTGACAAACTTTGCAATTTATCCATGAGTCCATCATGTTTATTTCTTCTCATAATTGATCTCCCCCTTTCCCCCAAAACTTCTGATAATCTGGCCTTACCTTAACTTCCTAGTCTTTTCTTCCACTGTTCTTGTTGATTATTTAATCATTTCTCATTCGTGTCTAATGCTTCATGATCCCATTTGGGGGTTTTCTTGGCAAAGATACTAGGACAGTGCCATTTCCTTGTCCAGCTCATTTTACATATAAGGAAACTGAGGCAAAAAGGATAAGTGACTTGCCCAGGGTCCCACAACTAAGAAGTATCCGAGGCCAGATTTGGACTCAGGAAAACGAGTCTGCCTTACTTCTCTCTGCCTAGTTTCCCCTTGCCTTTTCTACCAGTACTGTATATCTCAATCCCTTGTTCCAGGCTGGCGAAGCGTCCTCCATGTCTCCAGCACAAGCCCTTTGCTCAGGCTGTTCCCAGCGCTGTAGAATTCTCTTCCACCTCCTCTGCCCCTGTTCACATCATCTCCATATTTTAAGGTTCAGTTCAAGTATCACCTAGTCTCTGAAGCCGTTCCTGACTAGCCCAAACCACAGAAACCTCTCCCTCCTCTGAGTTCCAAAGTAGCACTATCATTAATGATTCTTGGGGTTCAAGGCAAGTACCTCGAAAAGAGAGATGATGGGCCTTCAGACACAGACCTCACAGGGAACAAACTGGGTCATGACTCTGGAGATAATGGGACAAAACTCCCATTCACCAGGAGAGAAGACAGGGAGGGAACGGATTGAGCAATAGAAAAATCAGACATAGGGTGTGAGCCTCGATCACACAGAACAGATTGTGGGAAGATGGACAACATCTCATAGCTGAACTAATAATTTTTGCTGAACTAGATACTAAACTTAATTTTTTTTCTATTATTGGGGGAATACATAGGGCTATGCCCTAAATTTAGGCATCCTAGAACAAAGTCCTGGTCATTCCATCCTAGCATAGCTTTCTTCATAATTTTCCATACCACCTCTTTAGAATTAGTCCTAGTAAAGCCCTTGGCATGTCACACCCTGAGCTCACCCACATTTTTGTCTTATTTTGGTGCTTAGATGGATGTGTATTTTGCCAAGAAAATTCCAAAAATGGGATCACAAAGAGTTAGAGATGAAGGAAAAATGACTGGGTAACAAACAACAACAACAAAGGTCCAGATTATCAGAAGTGCTGGGAAAAAGAAAGAGATGCAATATGAAAAGTAAACAAGAGTTCAATTCATGGAGGAACTGCAAATTTTGTCAATAACCTCCTGCCTTCATGATGTTTGTCATCCTCTCAGTCACTGCTACCTGTGCAGCATGCTCTTCACCAATGAAGATCACAAGCTATCCATGACTTTTTTTCTTTTTCTTTTTTTGCTCAGGCAATTGGGGTTAAGTGACTTGCCCAGGGTCACACAGCTAGGGAATGTTAAGTGTCTGAGGTCAGATTTGAACTCAGTTCCTCCTGACTTCAGGGCTGGTGCTCTATCCACTGCACCACCTAGCTGTCCCTATCCATGACTTTTCAACCAGAACTTTCACCTTTTTCCTTTTGTAAATTCTACATAAGACTTCTCCATAATGCCAGAAGTCTTCCTCTGGATCTTTTAATATATTAAGGATGACAACACAAGCTCTTAGTCTGTTCATCTATTGTCTCTTGCTTTCATTTCATGACTAATCCACTTCCTTTTCTGGTCATACAAATTACTGATGATCTATTTTAATCAGCTTCTCACATGTCAATCTCCATTTGTCAAATATTAGGACTGCATCTGATTGTGGTGATCCATGATTCCTAGCTCTGAGCCTCAGCCTAAGAACTGATCTGAAATATATTTTTTTAATATATAAAGCTTTTTATTTACAAAACATATGAGTGACCTTTCAACATTGACCTTTGCAAAAACTTTTTTTTCCCAAGCTTTTCCCCTCCTTCCCCCCCCCACCCCTAGATGACAGGAAATCTAATACATGCTAAATAGGATAAATTATATGACAAATACAATATATGTATATGTATCTATACAATTATCTTACTGCACAAGAAACATCAGATCTAGAAAGAGAAGAAGGAAAAAACAACCTAAGAAGGAAAACAGAATGCATGGAAATCTTCACAGAAAGCGGTAAAATGCTGTGTTGTGGTTCACACTCAGTTCCCACAGGCCTCTCTCTGGATTTATATGACTATCTTCATCGCTGAACAACTGGTTTGAATCACATCATTGTTGAAGAGAACCATGTCCATCAAAATTGATCATCGTATAGTCTTGTTGCTGTGTATAATGTTCTCCTGGTTCTGCTGATTTCACTCAGCATCAGTTCATGCAAGTCTCTCCAGGCCTCTCTGAAATCCTCCTGTTGGTTGTTTCTTACAGAACAATAATATTCCATAACATTCATATACCATAATTTATTCAGCCATTCTCCAATTGATGGGCATCCATTCAGTTTCCAGTTTCTAGCCAGTACAAAAAGGGCTGCCACAAACATTTTTGCACATGTGGGTCCCTTTCCCTCCTTTAAAATCTCTTTGGGATATAGGCCCAGTAGAAACACTGCTGGGTCAAAGGGTATGCACTGTTTGATAACTTTTTGAGCATAGCTCCAAATTGCTCTCCAGAATGGTTGGATCCATTCACATTTCCACCAACAATGCATCAGTGTCCCAGCCCTCCCACATCCCCTCCAACATTCATCATTATTATTTCCTGTCATTTTAGCCAATCTGACAGGTGTGTAGTGGTATCTCAGAGTTGTCTTAATTTGCATTTCTCTATGATCTGAAATCTTTGGTGATTTCTTTGGTGTATTAGGGAAGGTCCCTCTACCATGCAAACTCACAACCTTTCTGCAATTAACAGTCAGAAACTTGGCTGAGACAATCGCTTACTCAGGGTCACACAGCTGGTGTTTCAGAGGCCAAATTTGAACCTAATTCTCCCTGACTCTCCTCTGCCAGCTCTCTATCTATGAACCATCCTGCCTCACTTCAAGAATATTTGTGCTAAAGAGATAGATTATTACAGCACCTAGCAACTTAGGATCCTGGGAGGGACTATCTATTTCCCTCAATGCAAGGCAGCCACATATCTTCCTGCTAATCAATTCTGGACCCTGCTCACTGTCTGTCTGTAGTGCCTGTGAAAGATGAACTAAGCTACAAAGGGCTGTTTATACAACTGAATGTTATATTCAAAGTAATATGCATTTTTATTTGTTTTGTTTTTCTGGTGTGGAAGGTTAAATCAATCTCTTTAGAATAATGACAGATATCACTGAGGAGGCTTTGTAGTGCCACGGGGCTCACATCTACAAAACCAAAAGAACCTGACTATCAACAGAGAATTATGTTTCTATTTAACCTTTGGGTAGGATATTGTCCATGTCACTGAAGATCACCTCAGATGATTGTTGTGTCTCTGAGTTTTATGTCTATACAAAGGAGACCTCTGAATATTCATCTTTGTGGTCACATCTGTCACAGAATCTTGTATTACTTTAACACATGCATGGAAGGTGCACTTTATTTAAGGAGATCCTGCAAAGTAGCATTTTCTCCTTGCCAAGTCCAGTGTTTTTTTTT
>JAJPUD010014137.1:25294-41617 GCA_023553655.1 Myrmecobius fasciatus
GGGAGGGAAGGAAGAAAAAAAATAAAGCTTTGAAAGAAAGATCTTGTTTCATTTTTTCCTCAATGATTCTCGATATATTCATTCTCATAAAGATTTCATAAAAATGAGGTGAAAAAAGGCACAAGATAGGTAATGAAGAATGTTTAGTTGTAGTAGGAAAGGAGTGAAACTGGTAAAATTGTGTTAAGTAATCTTTTCTATTTTTCCAATTTGAGAGAGATTAGAAATTAATCTCTGAGTATCTTTAATACTGTATTGTTCACAACATATTTTTCTTTTATCCATATTCGATCAGGTTCAGTAGTTCTCTTTTTCACCTTAAATGAAATTGCTACTTTTTTACACATTATATAGCATACTAGTGTAAAGTGCATTAAGATGCTACAATCTAAATGTTGTGGGTCCATTATCATCACCAAAAAGATTACATTAGTAATAGTCTCAGTCATATTCATACCATCCTAAGCTTAAAGGAACTTTAGACAACATAAAGGTAGCTTGGTGGCAAAGCGAATGAAGAGCTGAGCCTAGAATTAGAAAGACTTGAGTTCAAATATGATCTCAGATCCTTACCAGCTGAGTGAATCTGGGCAAGTCACTTAACCTCTGTTTGCCTCAGTTTCTTTATCTGTAAAATGGGGATAATAATAGTACCTACCTCCCAAACTTGTTTTGAGAATCAAATGAGATGATAATTGTAAAGCACTTAGCACAGCATTAATGTAAGCACTACATAAATGATATCTGTTATTATATAATCTAACCTTCTCAATGTACAGAAAAGAAAAACAAGACCCAGAAAAATTAAGTGGCTTGCCCAAGTCATAAAAGTTTATTCAGTCTTCCAGGACTGCCTGTTGTTTTTTTTTTTTTTTATTTATTTAGCAATAACTACTGAAACAAGTGCATTGTTTAGAGTACCCAGAATGAAGTCAGGAAAATTCATTTTCCTGAGTTCAAAATCCTGCCTCAGACACTTACTAGCTGTGTAATCTTAAACAAGTCACTTCACCCTATTTGCTTCAGTTTCCTCATATATAAAATGAGCTAGAAAAGGAAATGGCAAATCCTTCCATTATCCTTACCAAGAAAATGCTAAATGATTTCACAAAGAGTCAGATATGATTGAAGCAACTTGAAAACAACAAATGGACATCTCTGTAGAATTCATTTTCCACTATACTGGGGCTATATGTTAGCCCACAGCATGGTCATGCCACAAGGTAAATTATCTAATCAGTGGACAGAAGGAGAAGTCAAGCAGAAGAAGAAGCTTTTATTTGTAATTTCATTAATATTTTATTTTTCAAATTACATGTAAAAATAGTTTTCAACATTTATTTTTATAAGACTGTGTTCCAAATTCTGACTTTAGGCCCAGGACTCTATCCATGAGGCTCTTAGCTGCCATTATATTAATATTAGTTGCTATTATAATTAATAGTTTTCAATACTATCACCAAGGTGATTCCCTCCACTCTGCCTTTTCAATTCCTCAAGTTTTCTCTGTAAGTTTTCTTCTTCAATCTCTTTTGGGGGTTAATTTTGACCTGATTTCATGAATACTTATATAGCACCTTAAGATATTACAGAATATTGATTTGAGAAGACTAAATTAATGAAATATAAGCTATGGCAGGTTTTACCCAGCTGGGAAGGATCTGAGGATGGACCCAGAGATCTACTCTTAGAAGATTGGGTTATCTGAGTATGAAGACATTGCTTTCCAAAGGGGTATTCAACAGGTAAAGAATTATTTTGGCCTCAGAAACATAGATGTGTATGCTGATATACATATGTATGTATGTATATATGTGTATATATGCACATACACACATACATCATCTGACAATCTTGTTTGGCTCCCTTTGTCATCCACAGTGATGAAAATCCAATAGGAGGGTTTTCACCAGAGACTGGAATAAAAGAATGGTGGAGGATGTCAAGGTGTTTTGACATAAGAGGAGAATTTCATAGAAAAAGAATTTCAATACAAATGACCTCTGTCTTTCACTTCAGTATGAGGTGAGATGTTCTACTGACAAATCAGGAAAGTGTTACTGAGGTAATCTTGAGGAGGGAAGAATGAGTTTGGAATGGCTGGGTGTATGTGTGTGTGTCTGTGTGTGTGTGTGTGTGTGTGTGTAGATAGATAAGGGGAGAGACAGAGAGAAAGAGAGACAGAGAGACAGAGACAGAGAGAGAGAAACAGAGATAGAGAGATGGGGGAGGGAGAAAGTCAGAGAGAAAGAGACAGAGAGAGACAGAGACAGAGAGAAAGAGAGAGAGAGAAACCAAGAGATACAGAGACAGAGGGGGGGAGGGAGAAAAAGACAGAGAGATAGAGAAACAGAGACAGAGAGAGTCAGAGAGACAGAGACAGAGAGAAAGAGAGAGAGAAAAACCAAGAGATACAGAGACAGAGGGGGGGGAGGGAGAAAAAGACAGAGAGATAGAGAGATAGAGACAGAGAGGGTCAGAGAGACAGAGACAGAAAGACAGAGACAGAGAGAAAAAGACAGAGAGAAACAGAGACAGAGGGGGGAGGGAGAGAGAGAGAGAGAGAGAGAGAGACAGAGAGAGAGAGAGAGAAAGAGAGAGAGAGAAAGAGAGAGAATACATTTATTCAATGTGAACCATGTATGAGGCATTGTGCTAAGTAGGAAATAGGTTAGAGAATAAATTTGGTGTTGCTGTTTAGTCATTTTCCATCATGTCTGATTCTTTGTAGCTCCTTTTGGGATTTTCTTGGCAAAGATATTGAAGTGACTTGCCATTTCCTACTCCAGTTCATTTTACAGATGAGGAAACTGAGGTAACCTGGGTTAAATAACTTGCCCACGGTCACATAAATATTAAGTGTCTGAGGCCAGATTTAAATTCAGATCTTCCTGTCTCCAGGACTCACACTTTATCCACTGGGCTACCTAGCTGCCCTAGAGAAACAATTAGGGAGAAGCAATGGGAAGGAAAAAGGCATACTAAAACTTCTCATCCAAATTCCCCCAAACAGACCTAGAAAAATGTACTAGACTGAATCCTTATGGGAAAATTCAAGAAAAGTCACAGTGAGTTATTTTTCCCACAAGGTTAGTAGATGAAAACTAAGAAGTCTGTGGATGCTGGGAACTGCTTCTGGCCAGAAGTTTGCCTCACAAAGTACTTCAGAGCAAGGAAAAGCTGTGCCTCAGGAAGAGAGAAGGTCCCAGACCCATACCAAGTCACCAACCCAGAAAAGGTTGCCAACTGGCCAATTGTTGTCCACCACCACATTCTAGGTCACGGATCCTGGGTTGTCTGAAAAGGGGATCTGTGTCCAGGAACAGCATTCCTGAGTAAGGAACAATCTCAAACACGAGGAAGTGTACCAAGAGAGGAGCAGGTTCAGTGGGAAATAACCACCCAAGAAACAGCAGAATTTAAATTCTAGCTCCTAATCCAGCCTGAAGCTTATAGAGGAATAACTGAAGCAGCAATCTCCCACCAAAGAGTATGGGAAAATATATCACATCTCAGAATGCATCAGTAGACATTCATATAAACAAGGTTGGAGGAAGTGGCTGACATTTGGACCTCTTTCTTCTCTGGATTGGTTGAAGGAAGAAGAATACACAAACACATTATCACACAGAACTGTGTACAGAAATACATTTCACTCAACAGGGAAATAAAAGGAAAGGGAGAAAAGGAAAAAAAGAGAAAATAAAGGGTTTAGAGAATGAACTGGTTCTAAACAAAATAAATTCTATCTAAAGATATACTAAAGTATTTATAGTGTTTTTGAAGTGGCAAAAAATAGGAATCTGAAGCAGTGCCTTTAAGTTGGGGATGGCTGAACAAGTTATGGGACATAAATATGGTGGAATACTATTGTGCCATAAGAAATAAAGAGATACAAAGAGATCACAAAAGAAGAAAAAGGACCCACGTGTGCAAAAATGTTTGTGGCAGCTCTTTGTGTAGAGAAAAAGAACTGGAAATTGAGTGGATGCCCAACAACTGGAGAATTGCTGATTAAGTTATGATATATGAATGTAATGGAATATCATTGTTCTATTAGAAATGATGAGCAGCTTTTCGACAGTGAGGTGATTCAGGCCAGTCCCAATGGTCTTGTGATGGAGAGAGCCATCTGTACCCAGAGAGAGGGCTGTGGGGACTGAGTGTGGATCACCACATAGCATTTTCTTTTGGTGGTGGTTGTTGTTTGCTTTCATTTTGTTTTCTTTCTCATTTTTTCCCTTTTTGATCTTACTTTCCTTGTGCAGCATGATAATTGTAGAAATATGTATAAAAGAATTGCACATGTTTAACATGCATTGGATTGCTTGACTCTAGGGGAGGGCATGGGGGGAAGGGAAGGAGGAAAAAATTGGAACACAAGGTTTTGCAAGGATGAATGTTGAAAATTATCTATGCATGTGTTTTGAAAATAAAAAGCTTTATCAAAAAGAAAAAGAAATGACAAGCAGGCTGATTTCAGAAAAGCTTTGAAAGACTTTTATGAACTGATGCTGAGTAAAGTGAGCAGAACCAAGAGAACATTGTACACAGTAACAACAAGATTATGTGTTAATCAACTGTGAAGAATTTGGCTCTTCTCAATAATGTGGTGATTCAAGGCAATTCTGATAGATTTGGGATTGAAAATGCCATCCATATCCAGAGAGAGAAATATGGAGACTGAATATGGATCAAAGCATAGTATTTTCACTTTTTTATTTGTTTATTTTCTTTCTCATGTTTTTCCCTCTTGATCTGATTTTTCTTGTACAATATGACAAACATGGAAATATATTTAAAAGAATTGCACATATTTAACCTATATCAGATTACTTGCTGTTTTGCGAAGTGGGGAGGTAAGGAAGGGAAGGAGAAAAATTTGGAACACAAGGTATAAAAATCAATGTTGAAAGCTATCTTTACGTATATTTGGAAAAATAAAATACTATTAAAATTTTTTATTAAAAAATTTTTAAAAGAAATAAAGGGATTGTTTCAGAGAAATCTGAGAAGACTTGTATGAAGAGTGAAGTGATCAGGACTAGAAGAACAATTTATACATTGATAACAATAGGATAAAAAAAATACTGAAAGATTTAGGAAATCTGATCAGTGTCGTGATCAATCATGATTCCAGAGGGCTTATAATGAAACATGCTGCCCAGCTCTTGAGACAGGTGAAAGACTCAAGAGTAATAAAAAGGAGGCACATACTGTGTTAAACATAATACAGAAGTTTGTTTGTTTAACTATTTTTGTTAACAGGCTTTTTTTTCTTTCATTCTCAATTGCTAGGGAGAGAGTTAGAAGTAGGAGGGACAAAATGCATATTTTTTGTTGATTGAATAATGTGTGTGTGTGTATGTGTGTATTTGCTGAGGCAATTGAGGTTAAGTGACTTGCCCAGGATCACACAGCTAGGGAATGTTAAGTGTCTGAGATCAGATTTGAACTCAGGTCCTCCTAATTTCAGGGCTGGTGCTCTATCCACTTCACCACCTAGCTGGCCCTAAGATATATAATGTTTTAAAATAATTAGGAAGGAGGTAGCTGGATGGTGCAGTAGAGAGAGCATTGGCTCTGGAGTTAAGAGCACCTGAGTTCAAATCTGACTTCAGACACTTAACACTTACTGGCTGTGTGATTCTAAGCAAGCCACTTAACCCCAATTGCCTCCCAAAAAATAATAAAAATAATCAGGAAGGAATAAAAGAATTGCTGTAATGAGGCCCCCAGTCAAAAATAGATAATACACATTTGTAGTAGAAACAGTCAGCAGAGTTACATGACTTTCTCTAGCATCTAATAGCAGCAGGTGAGTAGGAGTACTAGAGGTGGATGGTGTGAGTAATGCAGGGTTGGGGTTTGGCAAGGTGTGAAATATACAAGGAGACAAGGATTTTGAGAATAAGGCAGTATAATATTTAACTGGTTAACTATAAAGTCAAAACAGAGAAAGAAGGAAAAAGAAAGCAAAGCAAGAAGAACACCGAAGGGTGAAGAGGAAGTGGGGATCACAGTAAGAATGTGAAGGAGTTTAGGAGTATGAAGGTATAAAGAGAGATGGAATGGTAAGAGGTTATGATTAGATAAAAGAATTTCATAATTCGGGAAGGAAAGAATCCAGGTGGGGCCAGTGAGATCAATGTGACATCCCTGTGCATGGATGGGGTTGAGGACCTGAGAATCCATGAATCTCCTAATTTAAGGGCACAAGATATGATGGAGAGGAAGTCTATGAGTCAGATATTAAACTCCTTAAGAAGAATGCTTATCTACCAGAAAAACAAAGAAATATACCTAGAACTATATGATAGGCAATGATAAACTGGAGAAAAAGGTCTATTAATAAATTTCACTTATATGATAATTCCCCTTCTCCCCAAAACTCTTAGCCCCCAAACATGCTTACCCCCCAAAAAAAGACCAATAAGGTAATGTTTCTAAACAGAAGTTAGAGTCTTTCACAAAAGACCTCAGTGATACTCAGACAAGAAGTGGGGTGGGAGAGAAGACCAGGGGATATACTAGAATGAGCAGGTTCACTGCCTAGAGGAAAAAGAAATATCAGTAACTTTACTTTCAGTCCATGGACACGTCTGAAGAAGCATTGGAGGATGGAACCTAGATCTATTCTTCACCTCTTCCATTCTGCTTCTGAATTTTTGATCACCCAAAGACCATCTCCATAGTTCTCAGAAAGCACAGCCCTATCAGTTAGTTAATGATAAAAGAGCAGAGCTAATCTTAATTGTCTATTAAGAGAATGATCCTCAGTAAAATTGTCAAGGAGAGAAAATTACATTTGGCACCTTTCTCTTAAACAACTGGCTGCCATTTTGGTACCATGCCCATTCATTCCTTATTCCCTCAAACCAAGCTATTCCATTTATTGCCAAAGTCCTGAGCACTGTCCACTTTATTCTTTCCTATCAGAACTTTATATCAGCTCATCATAAGATCATAGAACTAGAGCTGGAGCCAACTATATCATTTTATATATGAAGAAACTGCTATCCAAAAAGTCTATCATACTGTTGCCTCAGATCACAGAGGTAATAAAAATAGAGGTAGGATTTGAACCCAAGTCAAAGGCAACTAAATGTATGGAGTGGAAGCTCTGGGGACCTGAATTCAAATCTAGCCTTAGATACTTATTGTGTGATCCTTGACAAATCACTTAACATCTGCTTGCCTCAGTTTCCTCATCTGTAAAATGAAAATTATATTAGCACCTACTTCCCAAGGTTGTTATAAGGATCAAACAAGCTAATAATTGTAAAGCATTTAACATAATACCTAGCACATAGTAGGTGCCACATAAATATTAGCTTTTGTTAAGTCCTCTGATTGCAAATCCAGAATTCTTTTCACTAAATCATTCTATTTCTCATTAGAGAAGACTTCATAAGCACACTTAAGAATTTAAATGGTCATGTGATTGATACTTATTTTTTAGCATAACTCCTCCACACCTGAAAACAAAAAAAAAATATGTTAAATCTATTATAATTTAAACTATGATGAGAAGATAGAAATATGTTCCACATAAGGTAAATCCTTCTGAAATAGCTGCAGAGGATTAACTGCCTAAACCAACCATTCCTCCTAATCACCTCCAGGCTGTCCCACAAACCAGGTTTAGCCAGCACATAAACCTGATAATCTTGTGTTTTAGAATATAGAGCCCTCTACCTAGTTTCCTTAGAATGGTAATTCAGTCTGAACCCCCCACTAAATAAGAAGAGGTGGAAAACATTGATCTTGTTTAGGAGCATATGAAAAGGGGATTTAACTATGGAAGGAAGACAAAGAAATACAAAGCCAGTTAAGGAAGAAGGGACTTTGTGTCTGAGAGAAAGAAATCTAGAAATATACCTATTAAAAATGGTCTGACCACTCCTGGTAAAATTTATATAGGACAAATGTCCAGCTAGACCACAAAATTCCTTCTCCAACCTGAAGTCAATAAAGCCACACAGACTTGAGAGTGAATTTAGGAGAAAATATACAAATCATAGAAATGGAAGTAGGAACAGTGAATGATGTGATGGGAAGCTTGAGATAAACTATTACAAAAAAAACAAGGAGAAAGATAAAAAATAAGAGGGTCTAGAGACAAAAGATAATATATAAGCCTATCTCTCAAGTGGATAAAGCAAGAGAAAAAAAGGTTAAATGAGAATTTTTTAAAAAGATCATAACACAATGAATAAGTATTATACATTAAAGGAAAGTGAACCAAAAACTCTCAATAAAAAAGAGAACAAGGACAAAACATGAAATTCAAAAGAGATTTTTAAAAAATGTGTTAGGTTGAAAATTGGACCAGAAATCAGAACTTTTAAAAAACTAATAAATTAGACAATATAAAACACAACTTAAAATACCCCTTAAAAATTCTCCAAAGTAGTAGAGACTCTGAAAAAGAGAATAAGAGATCTACCATTCAAAAATACAGAAGTGGAAGAAAAATTGATAGAAGATAAACAAAAATAACTTTTAAATCATGCATGAATTCCATAAAAACCAAAGCTAACCTGGAAAATCTGATACATAAGTGCTAATTTAAGAATCATAGATTATCCAGAAAAATATGATAAATTTAAAAGCATTATTATCTATCATACTATAGAAAATAATACCCCAAAAAAACACCAGCCATAAGTTTTGAAAACAATTGGCTAAGTACTAATATTGGAAAACATATATAACAAACTAAGAAACAAAAATGTCCAAGATTAAACTCCAAGGTCTGTAGTGGTTAAGTTTCTTAACCAATTTTTTATTATTATTAAAACTTATTATTTGCAAAATGTATGTATGGATAATTCTTCAACATTAACCCTTACAAAGCTTTCTGTCACAAATTTTCCCCCCGGGGCAGCTAGGTGGTGCAGTGGATAAAGAACCAGCCTTGAAGTCAGGAGGACCTGAGTTCTAAATCTGGCCTCAGACACTTAACATTCCCTAACTGTGTGACCCTAGGCAAGTCACTTAACCCCAATTGCCTCAGCAAAAAAAAAAAAAAAAAAAAAAATTCCCCCCTACTCCCCACCCCTCCCCTAGATGGCAGGATATCCACTACATGCTTAATGAAATTTTTAAAAAAGCAAATTACATAAGCAGTCAGGAGTTGGGTCTTGTATTGTGCAGCTAAGGATTGTAATGTCCAGGAGAAACCACAGAAAAAAATTCGAATGCATTATATCATATTTTAAAAACAAATAAGATCAAGATGCACTTTAAAAAGCATATTCTGAAAAGCTAGCTTAATCATCAACAAAAACACATGGACTTTCAAAAAAGGGCATTTGAGTCATTCCTGAAAAAAAAAAATCAGAACAAACAGAACTTTGACTTGCAAACCACCAAAAATAGATATGCCTAAGAAATGATCACACATTTACTATAAAGCTAACTCAGAACAATTATCAAGAAAAATCTAAGCTACAAAATTAATTCTCTCTTAATTATAGGGCAAGACAAGGCTATTGTTGAAGAGTCAGCTAGAAGATACAGGAGATAGCACGAGACCTGGATCAAGGAAGATCTGAGTTTGAATTCAGTTTCAATCACTTAACCTTTGCCTACCTCCTTTTCCTAAACTGTAAGACAGGGATAATAACACTCACTGATCGGGATTGTTATGAGGATCACGAGTTAAGATATGTGAAGTGCTTTGTAAACTTAAAGTTCTATATAAATGTAAGCTATTATAAAAGTCTGATCAATGACTAAGATAAAAAAAAAAGTCTGATCATTGACTACAATGAAAACCAAAAAAGGATTGTCACAGGACAAAAAGGACCTAAGGGGCTAAAAATATAAAGAAAATATAAAGACTCAGGAGAAAGAAAGGAAAAATAGTTGAATTACTATTCTGTAGACTAAAGCCTGTACTCCTCTATAAGCAAACTGATACTCTTTGTTGGTCACGTAGAGAAGCAAGAGATGAGGAAGCTGGAGATGAATGGTCTCATCTAGCCTGGTTGGGAGCAGAAATGAATAATAATTTTCTCAGTCTCTTGGCAAGTATGGTGGGGAGAAGACAACTATGGGAGAATAAGGTAAGAGCATTGAAAAGATCAGGCAGAGGGCAGAGGCTTGGAATGAGGGAAAATGTGGTTCCACTTAAGCAAATTCCCATAATAAAGGCAATAGCAGAAAATAAACGTCTCAAAATGGGGTTTTGTTTGAAAATAAGGGACACTGCCTACAAAAAAGAATTATGTTTCCATAGGCCCCTCCTATGCTCCAGCCCAGGAGAAAGGCTGTATGAAGCCCCTAGGTAGAGCCATCAACCAGGGTAATAGGAAGGATACATGCACACCTTAAAGATATTGCAGGTTCAGTTTCTGACTATCACAATGAAGAAATATCACATTAAAGCAAATTACACAAGTTTTTTTTGTTGTTTCTCAGTGCATATAAAATTATACTTACACTATACGGTCATCTATTAAGTGAACAAGAGTACTATATCTTAAAATGTACTTATCTTAATTTTAAAATAATTTATTACTAAAAAAATTCTAATCGTCATAAGCCTTCAGTGAATCATAACTTTTGGCTAGTGGAGGGTCTTGCTTCAATGTTGATAGCTGCTGACTGATGAAGGTGTTGATTGCTGAAGGTTGTGGGCCTATGGCAATTTCTTAAAATAAGACAACAGTGAATTTTGCCTCATGGATTGACCCTTCCTTTCATGGAAGATTTCTCTATAGCATGAAATGCTATTTAATAGCATTTTACCCACAAATAGAACTTCTTTCATAGTTGGAGTCAATCCTCTCAAACTCCATTGCTGCTTTATCAAATAAATAATGTTCAATATTGTTGCCTCTCAGGAAGTAGGGAAGCCCATGAAAAGGGAGAGAGACAGGGAAATGACAGTGGTAGAGCAGTAAGAATACACATAACATTTATCATTAAGCTCACTGTCTTATATAGGCATGGTTCACAGAGACCCTAGATAGCTACAAAAGTAGCATCAAAGATCACTGATCACAGATCATCATAACACATATGATAATAATTAAAAAGTTTAAAATATTGCTAGAATTACCCAAATCTGACACAAAGACAAAATGTAAGCACATGTTGTTGGAAGAATGGTACTCAACACAGGATGGGCACAAACCCTCCATTTGTAAAACAAACAACCCCCAATATTTGCAAAATGCAATAAAGGGAAGCACAATAAAACAAGATATGCCTGTATTTGGAGAGAAGTAAGATATGCTGGAAGGCAGCTAGGTAAATCAGTATATACAGTACAGGATCTGAAGTCAAAAAACTCATCTTCCAGAGGTCAAATCTTGCCTCAGAAACCTACTAGCTGTGTGACCCTAGGCAAGGCACTTAACTCTGTTTGCTTCAATTTCCTCATCAGTTAAATAAGCTGGAGAAGGAAATGGCAAACCATTCCAGTATCTTTGCTAAGAAAACCCCAAATGGGGTCATGAAGGATTGGAAACAACTGAACAAGAGATAGACTGACTTTAGAAGAGAGGAATAGTTAAGGCATGGGTAAGGAATGACTCAACTTCTCCACTTCTGCAAAATACAAAGTGACTCTTATTACACCTTACTCACTGATATCTCTAAGAGGAAGGAATAGCAAAAGACTCTTCATTAAGAGAAAAAAAGAAAGAAAGAAGAAATGAAAAAAGAAAGAAAGAATGAATGAAAGAAAGAAAGAAAGAAAGAAGGAAAGGAAGAAAGAAAGAAATAAAATAAAGGGAAAAAGGAAAGAAAAAGAAAGAAAGAAAAAGGAAAAGAAAGAAAGAAGAAAGGAAAAAGAAAAAAAGAAAGAAGAAAGGAAAAAAGGAAAGAAAGAAAGAAAAAAGGAAATGAAAGAAAAAAGGAAAGAAAGATAAAAGAAAGAAAAAAAAGAAAGAAAGAAAGAGAGAGAGAAAGAAAGAAAGAAAGAAAGAAAGAAAGAAAGAAAGAAAGAAAGAAAGAAAGAAAGAAAGAAAGAAAGAAAGAAAGAAAGAGGAAAGGAGAGAGGGAGGGAGGAAAAAAGGAAGGGAAGGAAGGAGGGAAGGAGGGAGGGAGGAAAGAGGGGAGAAGGAAAGAAGAACTGAGGCACCACAAATTAGTGTTAGTTAAACTAAGAGGCTGAGGGCAAAGAGGGCAAGAGGAATTTTAACCACATTTATTTAAGAACAAGGATTTGAGACAGGATCAAAAGAGGGGGGAAATTTTAAAAATTAGAAATCTTATTTAATTTGGGATGACATTGAATATATAAATTTGTTTAGGTAAAATTGTGTAGCCATCTCTAGGTTGAGTAGGTGGGACAAGAAGGGAAGGAAAAAGGAAAAAAAGTTGCATGATAACTTCATTATGTATTTAAAAGGAATATATGTAAAATTATTCTGTACTATATATATATGTATATATATATATCAGTTTTTACTCTGGAGGCAGAGAGTGTCTTCATATTTATACTTAATTTGGGTTATTTATAATAGTCAAAATGACTTAGTTACTCAAAGTTATTCCCAAAACAATATTGCTGTTACTGTATACAATATTCTCTTGGCAAATGAATGTATAAAATAATGTGTGTGTGCGTGTGTGTGTGTGTGTGTGTGTGTGTGTGTGTGTGTGTTGGGTTAGGTGGGTACTATCTATAGAGCAGAGAGGAAATGTAGAAAAAAGGGAAAAATTCTGATAACTTTAATATAGATTTAAAAGGAATAACAAGCAGTTTCATGTACAACTTTTTATTATACTATGTTATAGAAATGCTTGTTTTATTCCATAAATTAAAAATAAAATAATTTTTAAAGTTTTAAAAATTAAAAAGACAAAAATAAAATAAAAGGAATAGCAAGTTGTACATAATAGTTTTGCAGGTGCATGTGCAGTCATCTTTTAATGCCCTACTATGTTATGTAAATGCTTGTTTTTTAAATTAAGAATAGAATTTTAAAATATTTTAAAGTAGAAATGCTTAAAACTAAAGTGAATAGAAATTAACCTTTAGGTAAATTCCAGAAACTTGGGATAGGGCAGGGAAATAAAAGAGAAGCAAGCCTCTGGGAATCAATGATTAAATGGAGGGAGGTATGATGGGTAATCTCTATTTCCTATCTTCTGCTTTGGAAGCAGATTTGGCTGGGGCCTGAGTGGGGAAGGGGAGAGGAAGAGGGTATAGTACAGAGGACCTAAGTACAGGAGACCTAAGAAGAGAGAAGGTTTGGAGCATCAACTCTGGGAGGTGTGATAGAATATCAATTAGGAAAGAATTGTTAAGATTGTTTTCTAGTGGATCTTGTCATTATGGTATGATTCTTTCCAAATAATCAAATTTGCAAGAGGAAGAGTAGTAAAAATCAGCAACCAAATTCTAAAACAGATCTGTGATGTCATTGATGTGAGTTTCTTCCAATAAATAAATAGTACCTATCCATGACTGCTTTTCAAATGGAACTCTTGTTCAAGTCTCCCCATCATTTTGCCACAGATTGATCCAACGAACATACTGTGAGCCTTCTTCCTGACACTGTAAGGATATCAATGGAGCTCTTCTCTGGCTGCCCAATTGTTACTTCTCACCCTTGACATGTAAATAACTCATCTTTTCTTCCTAACATTCATTTTTGTCACCTTACCCCCATTCTTCTCCAGCGATCCTCATTGATTAAATGTTGCAATCCATTCACACTTATTGGGTATCTCCATTGTCTTCTATGTGATATTTATATTAAATTTTTCAGAAACTTTGTAGTCCATACCTCACTAATATATAACAATACCAGTAGAAGAGCCTTTCCATAGGAAGCTTGGGATCATTAAAGGAACTTTGTAATTTTCCAAAGGCAATACAATCAATCAACAAGCACTTATTAAGTTCTTTACTATTCAACCAGATCACTAGCTCCTGTTTGATTCTGGAACCAACTTGTCCATCTGAATTGTCTATTCCAGATACCCATGCTGATGGACAAACTCTATATGACTTCTACAAAATGCATGTAATAATCTGAGCAACAGACATTTTTCCTCCATTTGGTTCTCATATCAAGTTAGGCCAAATTCTTTTGAGCAGCTATGGACCTCTTCCAGAAGACTTTGTGGTGTTCCAGGGCTTGGTGCAATTAGTCAAATGCCATCCACAAATGAGAATATCTGGAAGATTTCACTATTCACAGGAAAAGCCTCTGCATTTAGAATACATTTGATCTCTATCACATCACTTTTACAATGCATCCATCTTTCCATTTTATGCTTCACTTGAAGTTTCTGATCAAAAGATGACTGAACAGGATTATTTCTTTTGTTATATCTTTAAAAAGAGCTTGAGTGACTCTTCATGTATGGGTAGAAGACACTTTATTGGGGGAAAGGAGAGAAAAAGTCTTTGAGGCAGTATTTTGTTCTATTAGAACAATATTTTTTCATAATTAACAAAAAATAAAGCACAATAAGTTTTTACATTCTCTACATCTTTCAGCCAATTATGAAATGATAGAAATATGGTTCGTTGTTGAATATTGCTCCTGAAAACTTTCTTTTTCTCTACTAATATTTTCATTGAGTTTGTCTTTGATTTGTATAGAGATAACTAGAATAAACATTATGCATTGATGGGAGTCAATAGAGTGCAGGTTCTAGAGTGAAAAAAACTTGATTTCAAATTTGACCTCAGATATTTATTAGCTATGTGATCCTGGACAAGTCACTTATTCCTGTCTGACTCAATTCTTCATCTTGAAAATGAGCTGGAAAGAGAAATGGCAAGCTACTTCAGTATCTTTGCCAAGAAAACCTCAAAAAATGGGCCATGAAGATTCAGACAGGAATGAAACAACTGAACAACAAAAATCACCAGAGATGAGAAAGTAGGCATATGGATAGTAGTTCTTTTCTTGCTTTCTCATTTCCTTTTTTGGGGGGGGCTGGGGGGAGCAGAGTACAGAGTAGTACAAGGTATAAGATTCTTTCCTTGTCTGCATTATCTTCCCCCATTTCATATCACTTTCATCCCCGTTTTCTCCAGCATGGATGCTGTCTATATAACTTAGTCCAATGCAGCTGCTTTTCATATCTTTGTTTTCTTATGTGTCATTTCTATCTCCTTTATAAGAACATCTGGGTCTGGAATGCTAGTGTCCAATTCTGGTAGTTCCACTGATATTGGTCATGAATACATTTTGTTACAGTAATCTTCATAGACCTTTTCTATTTTTCTTCTTTCTGTTGTCCTCCTTTCATTTTTTGTCCTTAAATGACCTTGGGATAACTTTCTTAGTGCTCTTGCCAAATTTTCTTCAAACTGTTTTCACCATTCACTGTTTCTCTCTGACTTATGATACAATGTTGCTAATAGCTGTTCATCATCCTTCTTTGTAAGATTTTATTGACAAGTTTATATTTTAAATCAGTTGCCTTTGGCTTCCATTTCTCTCCATTTGGCAAGTAAGTAAAATATTTACTAACTAAAACATTTTCTGGACTCCTTTGGTCTTTTCACTGTGACAAAAGATTTATAGGGATTAAATGTCTATATAAGATGCTTATAATCCATGTCAATGGAATTTCTGATGACAATTTCCCATTTTCATTGTTAATTACATTTTAAAATAATTTTATGATTATAATTATGAGTTGTTTCGTTATATTCCATATCCTTTACTTCTTCTTCTTCTTTCTCCTTCCTTTTTTTATTAATCTTGATGTTTGCCCTACCAAATCAAAATTAACACTCAATAAATAAATAAATGAAACACTAAGCTCAATTATATCTTGTTGCCCCTCTGGAGCATTTACATATAGCAAAGAACAAAATTAATTCAAAGGAATACTGTAGTTCACAAAAACTTCTGCCCCAGTCTTTCTCAGTGTATATCCTAGTTAAATGTCCTGATCCTGACTTTTCCCTTTTCTTAAAATTCCCCAGAATGTGGATCTTCTGGGTCTAGAAATTTCTAGGCTAGACTTTGGGCCTCAGTTTCCTCATTTGTAAAATGAGAAAATAATATTAGATAATAATAATATTAGTTTTCTTCTGGCTTTATATTTTCTATAATCCTCTGAAAGACAAGATATAAATGACTCAATTTTCTTTTTTTTTTAAATTTTTATTTTATTTGCATAACATATGTGTGGGTAATTCTTCAACAATAACCCTTACATAGCTTTCCGTTACAAATTTTTCCCCCCAACTCCCCACCCCTCCCCTAGATGGCAGGATATCCACTACATGTTAATTATGTTAAAATATTGGCAAATCGAATATATGTATACATATTTCCAAACTTATCATTGGTGTGCAAGAAAGATCTTATCTACACAAACGATATATCA